>JAFBJW010007502.1:0-92584 GCA_016785235.1 Pseudorhombus dupliciocellatus
GTTCATCACTGCACTGCTCTATTGCACACGTTTTTGTCACATTTTATCCTGTGTTTAAAATGTGTTTCTAATAACTTATATTGCCCTTTTATTGTGTTTTATAATGTTTAAATTGCACTGCATGGCCAGAGAGAAACACAGTTTCGGTTCGACTTGTATGTCCGACATATTTGAAGAATTGATAGTTAACTAGGAGCAGTCACAGTAAGAAGGTCCTGGGTTCCATTCCCAGGCAGGGCCTTTCTGTGTGGAGTTGGCATGTTCTCCCGGTGCTTGCGTGGGTTTCCTCACACAGTCCAAACACATGCATGTCAGGTTAATTGGTCATTCTGAATGACCCATCTTTGTATGTCAGCCCTGCGATGAACTGGCGAACCCACCTTTCACCCAATGACAGCTGGGATAGGCTCAAGTCCCCCTGTGACCCAATATTGGACAAGTGGTTGAAGGTGAGTGAATGATATCTAAATTTTACATTAAATTGAAATGTGTGTCTGGGAGCTTTGTTCCAGTTCAGATTTCTCTGCTTGAAGACTGGTGTGTTGTGTTCACTGGACCAGTTATTCTCTGTGCAGCTGCAGGGGACCAGTTTCACTTCAGTCAGACTGAGGGAGGTTTTTGTACGGCTCTAAATCACTGTGTGAACAGCCAGTTGCTGTCAGCACCGAGACAGTAATAATCTCCAGCATCTTCACTCTGAACTCCACTGATGGTTAAAGAGAAGGAAGAGCCGCTTCCACTGCCACTAAACCGATCTGGTATTCCTAATGCTCTGCTGGTCGCTGCATATATTAGGAGCTTTGGAGCCTGTCCAGGTTTCTGCTGGTACCAGGACAAATAAGAAGTACTACCAGACATATAAACACTGGGGTTGGTTGTACAGGTCAGAGTGACGGTGGATCCTGGAGTAAAGGTCACGACTGGAGGCTGAGTCACAGTCACCTGGCCGCTGCATCCTGCAGACAAACACAAATCATACATGTCTCAGCGGAGGTGAAGAGAGAGAACAGGCAGCGCATCACGTCTGAAATGTTGCTGAGTGACTGAACCTGTGAAGCTGCAGCAGGCCAGCGTCCAGAGGAGGAGGCTGATGAGAGTCATGGTGGTTGTGGTGGACTGACAGGTCCGAGTCCTGCACAGCTCAAGTCACAGGACTATAAAGCTTCTCAGTTCAGTGGAGGATCAGCTGACGATGCAAAGCCTCCTCTCTATGGAAATGATTCCTCTGCTCTGAGCGGACTGAAGGTGACGTGGGACACAAACTCAGGAGCCTCACTCTTTGGATTTACACTAAATATGAAGAAGCACAATTGAGGCTCGTCAGCATCTGGATTCAAATTCTGTCACTTTCATTCATGCAAATATGTGAATTTTATTCCCTTGAATTTCAGAGCGAATTTGAAAGGTTTTTTGTTTATATTGTGGAATTCAAACTTTATATCCTGTTTGTTTTACTGTTTCAAAATCATTTTTAACTATTTTCACATATTCATTTAGGTCAAAGTTTAATTTAAAATATGTAAGTAAGAAAAAAATAATACATTTTTTTTGATTGTGATCAAATTCATCAGCTCAATGTAAATATTTAGAGTAAATTGTGTAGTTTTGCTTTCCTGAAATCAAAACAAATCATCACTCATATCATATCTGATATCTCTGTTTGATTTCTTCTTCATGAAATCCATGTAAATCTGTGTTTTGCTTCCACTTCTATGTTCATTTCTCTTGTCTCTCACCCTGACTCAGGAAAACCACCATGACACTCAGAGTTACTGTCAGCATCATGATCCTGAAGCAGTTTCCTGTGTGAGTGCGTGAAGACGCTTCAGACTCTGTGTGACTTTAACTCTGAGGAGCAGCGATGCATACCATTCATGCAAAATACATTGGAGTACACCTGTCTTTATGAAACCCAGAGGAGGAGGAGACGTTGAGTTAGAACATGTGGACATCCCATGAAGGAACTTTCACTTCTGTGTCTGACTTTGAAAAGTTCTGCTCTGCACACATGGGAGAAGTTTGTCTTCAAGGCTTTTTACCAGAAAACCCTTGGATGTGAGTGTAAAATATGATTTCTAAATCAGAGTATGCGGGCACACATATATAGACAGTCTATTAAAAATGTATAGATTATATACACTAGCGTGTATGTCACAGTGTGTTTTTAAAAACAGTCCACAACCTAAATCCAGATGTATGCAGCCTCTTAACTGTTTACATTCTTACACGCAGTTCTCACAAAGATGTAGATATCCTACTACTGTTGAAAGATATATGCTACCTCTTTGTCTTTATGAATTCAGACACTGTTTATATTCAACGCTTTATATTAATGTTAATATAGCCCATAGGTTGTCTCTTTATATACACACACAGAGAGACACATACAAGGTTTTAGGGAGGGCGAGAATGTTAAAGTAAAGTAGGCGGCGGCGATGCTACTTTAGACAGAATGGCGGCCGCCAATCAGACCAATAGCATGTCTATCCCATTTATATATGTGTCCGTCAACACAGACGGGTCTCCGTGATTGGTCGGCGCAGTGTGCCCAGGCTCCGCCCCTCCCGGCGGATCATTGTGCATCCGGCGGACCAGGCAGCGGAGCGTTTCTCAGGCAAAGCAGCGGGAGAAGGTTGGTAAAAAAAAAAAAAAAAAAAAACCTTTCGTGTTTTTCAAATCTGTCTCAAAACCCCCGGATCATCGAAGTGATTGACGCAGCTCCTGTGCGTGTGTGTGCACCACAGGAATCCGCCGGGATGAGTCAGTTGAAGGAGCGGTTCGGGGCTGTGCTCCACGAGAAGAACTTTGTCACTGAGCTGCTGGCGACCCTGGAGCAGAAGAGCGGGGTGAAGAGGGAATATATCACCCTGGGTATGTCCACGGCTCCCAGGGCAGTGGAGGGCCAGCTCGGTTTGTCCTTCCCCCAGTGTCGACGTGTACTTTCAAACACGCTCGATGGGAGTTTTCCAGCCAGCTCGAGGCCTCAGCCCACACGGCCCGCGTTCATTCGCGTCGCAGAGTCCCCAGTCCGCTGGTGGCGTTTTATCACCACACTCAAATACCAAAGTTCACACTCAAAGATTGGAGGCTGCTATTTAATCCGCCTCGCACGGTTCCCTTGTTTCAGAGTCAGGTAGGGTTGCACACGCTGGTGTTGTTGGTGCAGGGGCCTGAAACTGAAGGGTGATTGTGAGTGGAAGCTCCACACAACAACAACAACAACAATAATAATAAGTCAACGCGGCCCCAAGAGCTGTGAGGGAGTAAATGTGCAAACTAAGTGAGTCAAATGTGAGCGCAGAGAGAGAGAGAGAGAGAGAGCAATGTTTTCATCGTTGCAGAATTGCGAAACTATTATCCAGCCACAATTTCCCTCAAACATTTTGCAAACTGTTCCTCATGCGTGGTGTCACAGTTCAACGGGTATTATGCGTTCAGTATGAGCACAGCTGGATTTGACAGGTCGTAAAGCGTCATCAGATCATTTTGGTCGTCTGGAATATATGTTGCAAATGAAACCGTGCCAGGTGCACTGACAAAGCAAGTTGAGTTGTCTTTGACTTTCACAAACCTTGTGCACACAGCCTCCTGGCATGGAGACAGTAAATAAGTGACAGTTTGTTGTAGAAGTGTTTGAGCACGACTCACTAATGACTAGGGTTATCTAAGAGAATAGCCCATCCCATAAACGCATGGTTCGACTGGGCGCTGCACTGGCACATGATAATATTGAATGAACTGCCTTTTAATATGCCAGGACCCCCCACCCTGCCCCCCAGGGGTATTTTTATCACGTCCTGAAATATCCAAAGCTCCACAGAGATATTCAGGGTGAGTGGTTATCCAACTGCTCTCTGTTACCTCCCTGGGCCGCTCTTTAGTCAGTTTGCACATCAGGAGCCAATAAAGGGCGAACCCCTCAGGCTGCAGGGGCGGCATGTCGTGTGCGACGACTGCAGGAAACGCGTTAGCCACGGTGACCTACATTAAGAATATCTTCTTTTTTTTTTCCTTTTTTTTGCATTGACACTGCAATATAACAAACCAACTTCAATGCCACAGATACACAAATGTTTATGCTGTTTGTTCACAGCTGCCGCGAATATACCTGCCTGCTTATAGAGCTCAAAAGGTCAAACCTATCACTCAGAAGAGATAACCCCAATATTTGGTGTCGGAGGCTAAAAGCTGACTGCCAGGATCTGTTTTCATTCATCAGTGATGTAGGGTTTCTCAGCTGACTCCACCTGATCTTCTTTTTTTATTATTTGATTTAATAGTAAAACTTTAATTCAACTGAAAATGTCCTTTGAAGCAGATTATGTTGGTGTTGTGCGGCGCTCGCTCAGATCTACTTATAAAAACACTTATTTCATTCCTCATGCTCGAGCAAACTGGCTCACAGAGCAAACACTGAGCATCATACGCAAATGCCACTTGACTGGTCTGTACCCTGCAGTTAGGCGGAGGAAGCACCAGACCAGTGCTACCTGTGTCTGGCTCGACTGTCTTATTCGTGAGGCCACAGTCATACTTTGGCCCTTATGGTTTGTGTCCAAGAGATTCCCCCCATGTTGCCTCACCTAAACAACCTGTTGTTCTTTGCCTTGCTCCTGTCGTGCCAGTTTGAACAGTTTCCATACAGTGTGGACAGCTGGGAGACGTCTCGGGTTCGTGCTGACTCCCGCGGCAAGGGAGGGAAGTGTTAAGACTTGAGGCCTCTTCTCGGCTGTGCGTGCAGCCAAACTCACAGAGCGGCCGCTCGTTTTCTAAAGCGTCCGTCTCTACGGCCGCCTCTTGTGGCGATTCAGTGTTTCGAGGAACTGGACGTAAGGTCAAGCAGAGAGCGAAAGCTCGGGTTGTGCATCACATCCCAGGGATGCATTTGCTTGTCATGTCTGTGCTCACACCTCCAAGCACGTGTGAAGGTTTAAAAACAGACCCTGCAGTCAGCTTTTATTAATCATCACCAGAGAAAATAATCCGTTCATGATTTCCCTATCCAACCAGTTCCACCGGTTTCCTCCATTAAAGTGAGCTAGACGGACGGGGAATCACATGGACATTTGTATGTGAGCCGGGACAAACAAATGAGATGTAAAGAGCTCACGCAATGGTTCAGACAGTCTCCAGGGTTGTTTTGGATTGCTGCATGAATAGAGGCCTTTGACAGGCACGCCGGCTTGGCTTCTCCAATATGAAAAGCTTTTATTTTTTTTGCATTTGGGTATTTGGTTGCCTTTTCAAAGTAAAGTTACTGGTGAAGTTGTCGTTGGGTTTATTAACGACATCGCCGCCCCCCCCCCCCGATAGCTCTACATCACACATACACTGTAATGATAAACTTTGAAAAGTGGCGATGTTTGTGGAATCTGTCACACACACACGACATGTGTGAGCCAGAGCAGAGTGTGAGCTTTGTATGCTCTTCCACTGAAGGCTTTGTGCATCAGTGTTTGACTTGTGTGCGGGACTCCTCCTGATCCTGGTCCTGTGCAGCCATGACATCCTGCTCTCAGGCGTTCGGAAGAAAACAAACGAATTCGGCATTAGACATGTTTGTCAGGTAACAGGATAGCCTCGCCCACGTCTTCCCGTCTCACCGTCTGTCCTCAGCTCACTGCTGCTTCTCGTCTTACCCCCCCCCCCACCCCCCCGTTCTGCAGGTGCTCTGAGTTTCCTCGGGCTGTACCTCCTGTTCGGATATGGAGCGTCGCTGCTCTGCAACCTGATTGGCTTCCTCTATCCGGCGTACTTCTCGTATGTATGACCTTTCAAAAAAGACCAAATCCATCATTAATATTCAGTGGAGGTGTGCATCACACGTAGACTGTTTACAAAATGTACGCACAGTCCAGAATTTGAAGTCAATGCAGAAATGCCTGGAACTTGTATTATCTAGAAAGACCAGCAGAGGGCCACTGCAAAAAGAAGTCTATGATAAAATAACTCAGTTGATGAGAGTAAAAACACATTCTAGAGAGGTTATGGTATTACTGTCTGATGAGTTGTAATTCTTACTCTGACCACTTCACTGTCCTCCTGTTCGTTCAGCATTAAGGCGATTGAGAGCAACGTGAAGGAGGATGACACCCAGTGGCTGACCTACTGGGTCGTCTACGGCCTGTTCAGCATCGCCGAGTTCTTCTCGGACATCTTCCTCTTCTGGTTCCCCTTTTACTATGCTAGCAAGGTGAGCTGATCTTTAAGCCAGTACAGTGGGTTTCTACTGTGGTTTTTACCCTCTTGTCAGTTGTGCTGCGTTAATTCCGGGGGTTGCATCACATGAGGTCTGACGTCTGGGTGCCTGCCTACGGCGCAGCCTGCCAGCCACCTTCTGGTGGGCAGTTCATGTTAAAATGAGGGAAGTATTCCAAAACCACTTCCTTGTTTTGACACACCTCAGTCAGTTTTGACAAGGCAGTGCAAAAGGGAAACGTCAAAAGTCAAGTGTTGTCTCGCTCAGCTGGAAATAAGTTGGGAATTTAATCTCTTTTGGACCCTGGTTGATACAGGAATGAAAATAAATGTAATTGCAACGCAGATTTAAATTTCTTTTTCCTGTGATAACATCTTTGATGTCAGTGCTATTTGAATATTGTTGGTATATAACTGACATCTGAAGGCTCATCCCCCGTTACAGCAGCCAAATATCTGAGCTCTGCCATCTGCTCCTCCGTCAGTGTTTGTTCCTGGTGTGGTGCATGGCTCCGGTCTCGTGGAACGGTTCCGACATCTTGTACAAGCGCTTGATCCGGCCGTTTTTCCTGAAACACCAGGCCGCAATGGAAAGCGCAGTCAGCGATCTGACTGCCAAGGCTAAGACCATCACTGACGCCGTTACTAAGGAGGGTGAGCCAACCACAGTGTACATGTTAGTGTAGCCACACTCACGTAGAGTATGTCCTGCAGCCACGCATCAGCTCACAGCAGACAAACTTGTGAGCGACCTCCCATTTTCACACTCTAAAAATACATCAGCCAACACAGTCATCAGTTGTATAAATGAATCTGGTTTTCTTTTATATTTTGGCAAAAAAAAATGTTTTTCTGTCTCTGTTTGTTTCGTCAGCTGTTAACCAGGTCCTCAACCATGACAAGAACCAGTGAGGCACATTGGAAGGCTTTGTGTGTGTATTTGTGTAGTTGATTTCGAGACTGTGTGTTTGTTTGTCCGCTCCGTTCCGTGACGAATGATGACGATCAGCTCCCCGTCATGAGGTGAAATGAAGCTTCGCACTCCTCCATGGGGCTTTACTGCCACTGCTAAGACAATCGCTGAAACTGTGACATTTTTACGGGATCTTCTTTTCCTTTCTTGTCGTGGGAAAGTGTGGGGTTGCTTGTGTAGCAGCAGGTTGGAGCGACAGTGCTGCTGTCGTCACTGTGTGTTCTGTTTGAGACAGATCACTGACGCTGATAGTCTCACAGAAGCCCTAAAATCGGTGTTTTCTAACATTCTTAAACTCTTCCGTGTCGTCAGTGTCTGCGTCGCTCTTTTTAATGCCTTGTTGTCACATGTTCAGGGCAAAATGTAAAGTCTGCATGCACTCTCGTGATGGTACTTACCCTCCTTAACTGGAAGCCTTACTGTCTGTTGATCTGTCTTAATTTATCAAGTGAAGGTGTCGAAAGAGTAAAACTGGAATCGTGTCAAACTGAAAATGATGTCTTTGTGTCTGACTTTAAACTTTCAGAGTCATTTCGGGTTCTTCCTGGGCCGTCTAGTCGGGTAGTCTCCTTCCTCCTTTTTTTTTTTTTTTTGGTCCAAATTACCATGTTCTTGCTCCACTGATTTCTGTAATTGTTTTTATAGTCGAGTCGGGTAAATGGTGTTTCTGGATCCATAACCTCTGTGTGTTGGCTTCTCTTTAGTTTTTTTTTCAGCTTAAATCTCTCTCTCCATTTATCTGCAGTTATTGTGTGAGCCATCATTTCTTCCTCCGTCTTCAAACATTTCACTAACGTCCAAAACAATGTTGTTGTTTTTCTTGTTAAACATCTCCAAACCGATATTATCTAGATATTAATATTTTTGTCACTTACTTTGTAGATGCAGCTGCAGAAAATATGCTATTTAAATTGCAGTTATTGTCGTTGGTGCAATTTGTTTCAAAGAAAAATATAAATGCCTTGCACAGTTCCCCTCCCATGTCTACTTGATCTTTTAACCTGTCACCCTTGAGTACATTTACCGTCTTTCAGACAGCCTAACCACCCACACATTAATTTATGTTTGGCTCTGTATTCACGCTTGAGGGGTTCTGAAAGGGAGGCTCTTTTGTGTTGGTGCACTGGATGTAATGCATGGGAAATGGTGGCTGGAGCCGCTGCGATGGTCACACACCGCCACAGGGAGAAGAAGGCCCGCATCTGGAAATGGCCGCCGTGAAGATGTGTTTGTCACGTTTCCCATGAGCCACCAGTGGCCGACTTTATTGATTTAACAGAATTGGGCCACAGAATCCAATGATTGCTCAGAGTACCGAGCTCACTGTAGCGGCTTGACTTTCACTTCCGTATAAAGTCTCTAAAAACAAAAAACTAAAAAAGTCCCTTGTAGAGTCCCACAGATTTAAAATGGGTTTTACCCAGGTGGTAAAGTGTTTCTAAAGTTTAATTTGTTTATGGGACTTCACTAGATTCACAACATTTTTAAATTTTTATGCATAAAATAAGAATCTAAGTAAATGTAAAGTAAGAAAAGTAGCTATTTTCCTAAAAGATGCAGTAATTTCTCTCTGTAACTGTACTTTCACTTGTTGGTACCTTTCCAATGACGGGCAGCTAGTTTTGCCAGCAACAATTCAAGGGTAAGTAACTGAATCTTTTTTCATGACTTTGTGAAATTGAGCAAAGTTAATAGTTCACAGATATTTCTGTAAAAACTCAGAGCCATGTAAAGAAAGCCCAGCTGAAATCTATAAAGCATCTCACAAATAAATAGTCTATTTACAACGTTTTAGATCTTAACTGTTGTTGTGATTTTTTTTTTTTTTACACATGTAATTATTTACAAAAGCCTTTCCTATGGCGCCATCAGCTGGCCGAATAACGCATTTTACTGTATCTTATTATGCACATATATATAATATTATATAGATTCAATACGTATGTTTCTACCTCTGTGAGCAGTAACATTAAAAGAAATTAAGTTGAGCAGCAGCTCACAACTCATTTCTACTCATTTCCTTGTGTTAAATAAAATGAATGAGTGTTTAGAGCCTCTCTTAATCTTTTAGTTTACACTCTTAAGTCTCGTTGTGAATAATGATTAGTCTCTCTCTGTCTCTCCACTCGTGTCCTGTTTATCTCCTCTGCTCATCATCCCCCGGACTGAAACAATCAATGCCACTTGGAATCACACTGACTGCCGGAGTCCCGCTGTCCCCGCCTCCCCTGCATACAGGGACCAGGACTCGCCAACAGAGGGCGACAAACGCGTGGTTGTCTGGGTGGATGGAGAGTTGGTGAGTCATACACTGAGCCCGTCACGTACCGACCACAGCTGAAAACAAGGCCTGCTCTGCCTCAGCACTACGACTACAGGGTTATTTTTCTTTTGAATATGGTAACTCAATATACTGGAATTATGTCACATCCTCTGTCACGGGTGGAGGATTCCTCCGAGCCTCTTTAGACTTACAACTCGTCTTGTTGACCAGCTCGTTCAGTATGTGTCATCTCTCTCCTTCTTCCCATCACGTGCATGTAGCTGTGCTTTAACATGTGTCGTGCACAGTCACGTTTCTGTGCATATTAACGGCTTGTATAGTTCTGTCCGTGGTGCTGACACATAATGAGGTCTCTGTCCATGGTGCTGACCCTGGATCACGCGTGTCTCATTAACCGAGCCCTCTTAGTTCTCACTGTCCTGCAACCCACATGCATCGCGGAGTGCTGGCACTTGGGTTTCTTTTTATTAGATTTGGTCCACATTTGCTATTTTTTAGTGGGAAACTTTAGGCTCATGTTCATGTTATCTTGGCTGCACATATCTGCATGCTATCTGGGAGTGAATTTGCCTGACATATGTAAACTATGCTCCTAGCATCCTTATTTACATTCCAAAAACACATCTAACGTGTATAAATGTAATATCCATGGCTGCTTAATCCAACGAATCCAACACTTCTGGCTTTTCTTGTGCCACAGCCTTGGAGATATCCAGTAGCTGCAATGTTCTCATCTGTGGTTGCAGCATAAACAAAAACCACTTGGAAATGAAGTGGACCTCTGCTTGGGTTACATTTTTGACCCTGAATGTGATTTCATCAGTTGGGCCTCTTTAATTTGATTTGTTGCTCAGGGATCATCAATATTTCTGGTTTCCTGATTTCTTAGTTAATATATAGTTTGTGTAATTAGGCTGTGGCTCTAATAGAATTAGTTTGTCTGTGCAGTTCCTTTCCTCTCTTCTTGATTCATGTGATCTTTGCTATGATCCCGTGGTCCCTAAATTCCCACAGTTGCATCCATCCAGGACATAAATTAATTGTTTTGGGTGTAAGCCTTTTTTTAAAATGCTTATATTTTTGCTGGTATCCAACCACCAGGACCTGTATGAACTGAGAGAAAATCGAGTGTGGACAGAGAAGGGAGAGAGGGCATAGCACCTCCCACGTCCTATCTGGCAGAAAGAGAGGGAGGGAGGGAGGGAGGGAGAGAGAGAGAGAGAGAGAGAGAGAGGGAGTCTACTGTGGTGGTGGTGTTAGAAATCGGACGACATGAGCTCTACATGAAGCGCGTAAAAATGCTGTAAGGACGCGTTGTCTCTTATCCGTCTCAACTGAGGACGAGCCTGAAGCGGAGCTACATCCTTCACGACCAGGTATGAGGACGCGCCCTCGTCTAGAGAAAGAGAGAGAGAGAGACATCTTTACACGGAGGCTGGATGTTGGTATTCACAGCGGCGCTGGATGGTTGGGTGGATGGATGCTGTGCGCGCACCCGATTCCTGCCAATCGCTGCACGATGAACCAAAATGTCTCTAATTGCGTATTTGTGGTTTTTGTTCCAAACGCTTACCCGACCCGCATTTGTGTTTGGTTGCCTCGCTCGTATGTATTTCTCTCTCCGTGTGTGTAGTGCGCACAGCCATGTTGGCAGGGAGAGGGAGCGCAGAGATGTGAGGGTGTCGGGATTTTCATTTTGCTTTGAGGAGTGCAGGAAGGAGGAGGAGGAGGAGGAGGAGGGGGAGGAGGGAGGAGGTCGCTGCGACGGCGAAATGATGGCACAGCTGCGAGATGGCGATCCTCTGGTATTTATGAATGAACCCAGCAGAGTGGGGTTGTCTGTAATGGCGTTGCGCAACAATCTGCGGACCCTTCGCCTCCTGCATGGCACCCCTTCCCAGCCACAGCACCTCCGAGGCGCAGACCTGCTTCAACACTAAACCATATACACTGATGATGACGCCAGCGTGACGCATAAAGCCTCGATTTTTGTGGCAGAAGCCGCGGTTAATCCTCCATCTGGCCCCTTCTCCATCCATCCATCCATCCATCCAACCACCCACCCACCCATCCATCCATGCCTGGTGATGTGCTGTTTGATGTTGGCTCCTATGGCTGGGGAGGGGGAAGCCAATGTGACACGCAAAAGGTGGTGTGAATCATGCAGGCCTCCTCCATACGTGTGCGTGCGTGCGTGCATATGTATGTGACTCAACTTCCTGTATGCTTTGAACACTGCCAGTCATGGGTGTGTGTGTGTGTGTGGGGGGGGGGGGGTTTGAGAGAGAAGAGATGTATGACGGTAAATCCTGTGATTAAGCTCTGAAGTGTGTGTGAGGCTGAGAGGAGCAGAGAGAGACTGTACTAAAGCCTGCATGTGCTGCTCTGGGTGGGGGGGTGGATAAGTGCGTTGGGGGGGGGGGTGATGATGTCCCCCTCGGCGGCCTGCCTGTCCATTTGTTTGTCTAGAATGGCCACAGAGCGTTTGCATGAGAATACTTCACTCTGCTGAGGCAGGACAAAGAAATGAGTCAGTGCCCGGTAACAACCACAAGAAGAGGAGGTGATGATGGTGATGCTACCAGTGACGGTGGTAACACTTGTGATGATGATGTCGGTGGTATTTTTGTAACCCCCCCACTGAAAGGCCATGTGAGATAACAGCAGTGAGGACTGGACAGATGTTGAGAAAGACGTTAATTCTCTCGGCTTATTTTTTGGACATATTGCGGCTTCGCTAAGGCAGAAACCATGAGCAGCTTCCGTTACTAATGACCACACAAGCATGTTGGTGGAATCCTTTTTTTGGTAAACCTGATGTCAACAAAATGAACATGAGACATTTGACCCAGGCAGTGATGGTGCTAGGCAATGGCACCAACGACATATGGACAGGACAACATGACAAAATGGAACTCAATGTCTAATTGAACTACAGGACAAAACGCCACAGGCCTTAATGGGATGATGCGATATGGGTGAGGCCTGTCCTGGATATTCTTGTGACTTCCTTGTGAGAACATTTTCCTTGATTCATCAATGAATATTTGATGGATCTTGATGAAAATCATCTTCATCGCTGTGTGTAATTTGTTGCAGATCCAAACCAAAACAGGAAATCGTGAGTTTAAATGTGGTTTTATAAGGGGACTGTTGGGCCCTGGCTGGAGATATGAATTCTCCTTAGATGAATAATAAAGCAGACGTCAGTTGATATCCACTTTAACGTTTTAATTGTAGAGGCCATTCATATCTCAGTCTTCATTTACAAAGCAGATACAGTCTCATCTTCTCCTCTGGATGTTTGAGTTTGTCTGTGGCTCTGACAGAACAAGTGCAACACCACTGCTGATCACCTCTGGGCTATATGTAAGTTTGTACTGTGCAACATCTGTTTTGATACTGGAACAGATCCATGCTAAAGCGTTTTAATTGTTCCAACAGCGCCAGCTCATTTAAAAGGTCTATACACTCTTAATTATATGTGGCACTAGGCAGGATTTGCCTTAGTCGTGTGCATCACAGACTGTGATGGCTGCTTGTCTTGATTCTGCACAACGTAACCTCTGAGAGACCTGAGAAAGAAAAACACCAAACTATTCTGAGCCGAAGGGGAATTCTGGATTTTCTTCCGGAACCGTCTGGAGCAGAATGCCCTCGTGGTTTCAGCTTTAACCATCAGCGTTGTTACCAGGCCTGGATCCGCTGGTATTATTAAAAAAAAAAAGAAAGAAAGAAAAAGCCCTGTAGATGCTAATGGAGTCGATCCAAAAACTACCAACCCACCCTGTCACCAGCTGTCACTGCAGGCGGCACGCTCCACCAGTCTGTAGTTGGTTCTTCTCTCGGCTCTTCTCTCATTTGTTTGGATAAATTATTACATTTCAAGGTTGTATATTGGAAAAACAATATACAGCCTTGAAAACCAATGGGATCGCTCTTTCTCCTCGGACCTGCTTGTGGTGTTATTAGCCAGGTGCATGTGTATTTTTTTCCCAGATTGCCAAGCTGAGGTATTAGCGAGGTCTTATGGAGAGGCCAGACGGAGCGACTCCACGGTTCCTCGGGTCAAGTTAATACTCAGTACTAATACACACTCAAAGACTAATTACACAAGCGTCTTACATCCAGAGCTGTGTAACGCCGCTGCATAAAATCAGCAGGGTTAGGGTTACGATGTTTGATTACAGCTCAGGAGTCAGTCTGCCTGAGGAGAAAATGTCAACTCTGTGTTTCCAAATCCTTCAGGTAGAAGAAAATGCCTTGAATGTATTTAGCTCGTCTCCCAATGTGTCGTGGTAATTGACCTCACAGTGTGCCCCTATGTGAACTCCTCAGTCTGGTGTGGTGCTGAAGGAACACGTATGTGCGGTGTCTGTGCTGTGACGGGCGGATCTCTGCCTCTGCCCTCCTGCTCCAAGTCAAATGTGGCGTTATGAGCAACAGTCAGACGCACGCATGTCACCTCCATTATGTCCGTGTGTGGCTTCGATCACATTCCTCTGTACGCGCTGAGTTAAAGGGTCGCGCAACGGAGCACCAGAGGGCTTCGGCGTGCATCGAGAGACTTATAGGGAGGCTGCTGGTAACCTAAGTCCTGGGAATTGGGTCAATGCAGAGCGGGCCGGAGCACAGAGGAGGAGGTTAAGCTCAATGATTAGCAACTAAGCCAAGACCACAGTGCTGCAATCTCTTCTACAGTCTGACACTACACAGTACATCCAGGTACAGTGTAAGTGCAATCACAGTATGGACTGACACTGATGTGGAGCACTCGCTCCCTGTCTCTCATCTTTGTTTTCTGAATAGAGTTTTTTTTTTTTTCTATTGTCAGTCATGCTATTAATAACATCGAACTGGCTGCGAGCTTGAGACGATGCTCATGTAAAAGCCCCAAGTCTGGATAATAGTCAGAGTGCCAACAAGAATTACTACACTTCCCATAATCCTTAGGTCACAACAGGTCACAAAATGTGTCTTGTTTTATTAAAACAAAAAAACAACAACAACAAAAAAAAGCATCGATTCTCTCCATCACAAAGGCTGAAGCACGACTCTTCCTCACAGTTGGGTTGCCTGGCAACCGTACAGTGACAACAAGATGAGTAATTTCTTGTCTTTGCGTCATCAGCCTCGATTACACAGAGATGATCTGTTATTTGATGCTATAAAAACAGCTCGCACTGACTCAGGATTGGTCGTGGTCGAAACCTCAGTACCGTCGAAGGACCAGTTAGATTTTTGCACCACGAAGTGGACATGAGTCACACAGAGAAAAACATATATTTAGTTTCCTGTCTCACCTAGGTTGTTGTTGTTTTAGAAAAAAAAAAACAGTGTTGGAATCACCATGCATTTGTTCATTCGTTTTGTGAGCAGCGTCACTGAATCAACATTTATAAACTGAGCTGCTGCGATCTGCTCAAACCTAATGAAAACTGCCAGGATCTAAAAATTGGTTTCCCTAAAAATGCAGAATCATCCCAGTGGCAACACACACACACACACACACACACACACACACACACACACACTTCAAAAGCCTAGGCTGATGTGGGCACAGGCTACAAGAAATCTTCTGCTTGACTGCACAAATGCAAACACACACTCACACTCAATCACTATCTGACAGTCTTGCAGATAAAGAAACTCTGTGTTGGTTTCTGATATTGTGTGTGTGTGTGTGTGTGTGTGTGACAGCTGTGGAAGAGAAGAGGACGAGCATTTCAGAAAAATTTTGATTTGTCGAGCCTGTGAGATACCTGTCGCCGAATAGCTTTGTATCCGCATCATTCCGGTATCCATGGCTTGACTAAAACCCGTTCCTCCACAAGACACTGTGGGACCGCTTTGCGGGTGTCTGCCTAATCACGCTCTTGATCTGTTGAATGGCGTCGTGTTTGATGTTGGTTAATGCGCTTCCTTTGTGCCGCCGTGTAAGTGGCTCTCTTGAGGGAAATGATGTGCATGTTTTCGTTAAAGGTGACATTTCCTCGCTCGCTCGGTGAAATAATCGAGTGGCAAAGGCTGCGTTGCATCTATTTTCTGACTGGAGAGGAGAGGAGGCCTGTTAGGGCTGTGCCAAAGCCATCTGCTGATGGAGTTTGGCTGCCCTGCCACAGTTGCATTTATAGCATACCATTAATTCATTAAGGAACTGCAGTCCTCTCATTTCCACTAAAACCAGCGTAAGAGAGGAGGGAGGAAAGGCACTGAATAGGAGCGTCGTTATTCTGGAGGCCGGGTGTCAAGGACAAATGATAGACAAGCGGAAGTACAATGTGTGTGAGGCTGCACCTGTGTGTGCAGTCATAGCTGCTGACAGAGGGAGGGAGACGGCTAATTATAGCTCAGGTGAAAGCAGGGAGGGAGCGGAGGAAGCGTTTTTGATGAGCGTGAGTCGTCGTCATGGAGCTGAAATCCCCGTCCTCAAAAAAAAAAAACAGAGCAGGCACCAAGCGGGGGTGGATGACAGACTGACGGGGCCCAGACAGACGAGCCCCATCGATCAAAACCACAGTGGCCTTAGTTTATTGATCAAACAGCATGGAGACCTGAGGAGTGAGCGAGCAGGAGACAGAGGAGGAACAGCAAGAGGAAGCCGAGGGAGCAGGTCACAGAAAAACAGCTGCAGGACGACTACATTAACAGATGGAGAGAGAGAGAGAGCGTTAAAAGGAATATGTGAGCCTGGCATCCATCTCTGACACGTCAGGTTTCTTTTTGCAGCGCTGTCAAAGGATTCATCTGTTTCTAGCTCTAATAATAATCATCATAATGTCAGTTGCTGAGATCAGGGAATGCGGCTGCTCTGCCCAAAATGCATCAGACAGATTAAGGAATCCCTTGTTTAATCCCTAGTTACCACCGTGAGGTTCCTCAGTTCGCCGACTGTGATGGATCATCTTACCTTGCCTGTGACCTGCCCGTGCACTGAGGGATTACTGTTCACAATTTTAATGCATTCGCTCTCAGTTGTACCTTGAAGTTACTTTTTTTTTTTTTTTTTTTTTTTTAGCAAACATCTCATCAACTGAGTGTTCCCCCAGGTGTTTGGAAATGTTTTCAACCAGCTTCGGTTGAAGCTTGAGAACACAGCCCGTAAACACGTCATTGACTGTCAACGCGACAAGTTGACAGGGCAAACAGATGCTCAGGAAATGTCCATTTGAATTGCATTTGTGTCCAGTTGATCAATGTAAACCCAATAATCATTGTCTTTTGGCTCCATCTTTGGGCTCCTCCAACTCCTGAGGGCCGATATCTGGCCCCTAAGATGCTAAATGCTCCACTCTGCCTCAAAGTTAGTCATTGATGTTTGTCCTCCATTTGCTGCTGAGGAGGAAATGAACAATTGGGTTTTCTGACCTAAAGCCACATGCACGATGCTCTCGTTTGAAACTGCATCTACTGAGCCACAGATAGGCCTTCAGGCCATTTCCAAACCAGAAGGTAGCGGCGTGGATGTAGCCTAAATGTGTGTGTTGTGTGGAGCTGGAACAGAGCTGTTTTATGATTCTCTGGGGAGTTTACAATCCACAAATTTCACATATCAAGTAAGACTGAAGGGGGGGACATTTGGTTCCACCAATTTTAATATTTTTGTCCTTTTTTTTAATATTCTGGACAGTCCCTCACTATCTCAGAAAATGCAGAATGATTAAAACCCTATGAGATCAGAGGCTTTGCATGTATATGAGCAGAGAACCCAGACTAAGCAGCAAGTGAAACTGCAGTGTCGTGTGCTCGCCGTGGATATAAAGCACTCCTGCGTGTCACCCAGACTTACAGCTATAGATTGACTGTAAAACTCAAGAGGCGCTCCCTGAATCCCCCATTTATTTTAAACTCCTCGACTGATATTATCTCGAACCTGGCAATGCAATTACAGAGGCCTTGCCATCAATAGCGGGTTCCAGCAGTGCAAGCATGACAGAAATCCACTCATTCCATCTAGTATTGATGTCAATTTACTGTTTCATTACAGCTGCAGCTTAGAGAGCGGCGCATGATCACAACTGAAGGAGCATCTTATTATGGGACCTTAAAGCAAGTTTAGAAGCGCGGCGGATGAATAATGCAACAGCGCGATGCGTAATCGTGCACAGATGCTCGGCAGACGCACGAGCACTCACACGGATAGCAATAGATTAGGTGTGAGGACATTGTTCGGATGCATATGTATGAGCCGCAGCCGGTAATGCTGAGTGTGAAGATTTGTGGAGTTCCTCAGAGTGCAAGGCCGCTGCTGACTCCCAACCGGTTATTACAGCTCTGGAGGGAAGAGCATTTATTTATTGCTGTCGCTGTCGATTAATTTGAGATTAACCACGATGCCTTGGGAGTTTGCACGTTCCCCCTGTGGTCACCTGGGTTTACGCCGCCTGCTCCGGCCTCCTCCTCCATAGACAGTCCGCGTGTGTCCTCCTCATGTCTTTGGCTATATTGTCCACATGGTCACTAACAGAACTCGCTGTGCATGAATTGGTTTTCAGGGAACAAGGGAACAGTGGCGGGCGGCGGGTACGTGTGCAGTGTTTAGTTCCTAGTTCTTATTTTATTTCACTTTATCATTTGTTCCCACAAAACTGCTGCTGCTGGAAACATAGAGCCAGAACAACAAAAACTGCAAATGCAGAACAATTAGATTATAATCATAATCCTTTGTAAAAAATAACCTATCAACAACAGAATATTCATCAGGTTCCCTTAGAGAAAACATCTCACCCCAGACACTCGTTCCACAGCATTATTTTAGTTTTAATCTACAATGACTCGTGACTGGATCGATAATAAAGGGGAGCTGAGAGGCGGTGCGGTAAATCTGCCATAGTTGTTGTTTGGTCAGCTTACGTATACACAAACAGTGAGCGGACACAGTATTGTGCACAGCTGCAGCCTAACACAGGCTCACACAGCAGCTTTTTGTTATGCACCTTGGTAGTGTTCATTCTGGAGAGGTGTTGATTTGATTAGGCCGACAACGGCTGAATACTTCCACGGAAAACACCGACTTTAAATGAGGGCCTCGCAAAGCTGTGATTCGATTTGAACAGGAGACGCAAAAGACTTTTTGTATTGAGATGCACCTGCAGCTGGGCTTCTGCCAAAGGTTGAGACTACCTCCATCGGAGGTTTGGTTACAGATGTGTGTGGTTTCCACCCAAACCTGGATCGTTTGAAGATTTTAATTGTCAGTGTTTTTGGTGTCGTGTTTGCGTGCGGATTTGGATGTTTGCCGTGTGAGTTTGTGATATTGCTCGTCCTGGACATCGTTGTCCCAAGGCCTCTGCCTCCTCTGTGGTCTGCTTATGTTGATAAACGAGGAATGTTTCTGTGCTTGAAACTGAGAAACTGGTATCGATTAGGGAAATGTCTGCGTCAGGTGAATCACTTGGAGCTTCACCAAACTCTTCCTCTCTTAATTTGTTCTGTGCTTCGTCATCAGACCGTGAGGACCGTGCTCCTTTAGTTGTCCCGCCAACGTTTCCCCTTGCCCCCCCCCCCCCGCTTTATATCTGCTGCTTTCTGCTCTGTCCCTTGTACTAAATCCATCCTCTCCTCACACCCCCACTC
Source organism: Pseudorhombus dupliciocellatus (assembly GCA_016785235.1). Lineage (NCBI taxonomy): Eukaryota > Metazoa > Chordata > Actinopteri > Pleuronectiformes > Paralichthyidae > Pseudorhombus > Pseudorhombus dupliciocellatus. Next base: position 19,032 of record JAFBJW010007502.1, read on the forward strand.
ATTGCCCCCACCCTCAACATGACAGGTGTAACACAGTCTTTAGCCTGAGGGGGGCAGAATGCCGGAGCAGAGCAACGACTATCGTGTGGTGGTGTTTGGGGCAGGCGGAGTGGGGAAGAGCTCCCTGGTCCTGCGCTTTGTGAAGGGCACCTTCAGGGACACCTACATCCCCACGGTGGAGGACACCTACCGCCAGGTGATCAGCTGCGACAAGAGCGTGTGCACGCTCCAGATCACCGACACCACGGGGAGCCACCAGTTCCCCGCCATGCAGCGTCTGTCCATCTCCAAAGGCCACGCCTTCATCCTGGTCTACTCCATCACGAGCAAACAGTCCCTGGAGGAGCTCAAACCCATTTACCAACAGGTAGGTTTTAGTTCTCTCAGGATGATCTTCAGTGTCTGAATTATTCGTGATTGTTAACTTAAGCTCCGCCTCCGCTCCAGGTCCTGGCCATAAAGGGCAACGTGGAGGCCATCCCCATCATGCTCGTGGGCAACAAGAGCGACGAGACCCTGCGGGAGGTGGAGACCAAGGACGGCGAGGCCCAGGCCAACCAGTGGAAGTGCGCCTTCATGGAGACATCGGCCAAGACCAACCACAACGTCACCGAGCTCTTCCAAGAGCTGCTCAACCTGGACAAGAAGAGGAACATGAGCCTCAACATCGACGGCAAGCGCTCAGGGAAGCAGTCCCGCGCAGAGAGACTGAAGGGCAAATGCAGCCTAATGTAAAACCGGGAGGGGAGGAAACAGGGGGAGGCGGGAGAGGGGAGAGGAAATAGCGAAATAAGAGGGAGAGGAAAGAAAAGAAGAGAGACGAGAGGAGAACACAGACTCATTAAACGTTATCACTCGGAGCTAAATGTCTTGAAGGCCACCGGGGAATCTCATCAACCACATCCTCCTCCATAGGACTGGTGCATTCACAAACACAGAGGTTCCATGGCGGAAGAACAGAGCGCGTTTCAGCTGCGAGCTTTACATCCAAATTAACCGGAAGACGCTTGCGTCGCAGAAGAGAAGCTGAGGTGGAGGACCTCTGCTCATGGAGACGGTGGAGTGCAGGAAAAAAAAAAAAAAAAAAAAAAGAACACAGGCGACAGCATCCCCTCACCACGCTGAAGGATCTGCACTACTCTCCTCCCTCCCTCCTTGCCTTTCCTGCTCACACCTAAACATCCCTAAGCCTCCTCATCACGCACCCACCCCCACCCCCTACAGCTACAGAGAAACGAAAATGTGCACGTAACGGAGTCGACAAAGTGAGTACAAACCCTAGGTGTGAGGCTGCAGCTGATGTATATAAACACGGGATATTTAAATGATTCCACTAGTCTCCACGTGCCCCGCCCCAGCTATCGTACCAGTCACCGAAGGTCAAATCAACTCGTGCGACCGGAGGAGGGTCCGGCGGCCGTGCACATGCCACGGCGACGTTTCTGAGACTTCGTCTAGCGTTGAGTAATAACCGTGGATGAAAGGGAAGCAGGACTCTCATCAAGAAAACATACAGATCTGCCTTGAGGAACGACGCTCTTGGATACCGCTGCCGAGCTGATGAGACGATAGAGAACCAGGAGGATTTTATTTTTGGTTTTTTTTGGTTCTGTGTGGCAGAATGTCCGTTTGCTTTGGCACTTTTCATGTGAAGGTTTCTATTTGTTTGCCTTTTCTTGTTTTATAATGCTCTACTTTAAATTCATGTAAAAAAAAATAACAAACAAACAAAAAAAAAAAACAAAGCACACAGAGGGAAAAAAAACAATACTCATGTAATGGATGTAAAACTGCAGATAACTGAGTGTGACCTGTTTCCTCTTTGTTTTTGTTGCTCACATTACTTCTCATGCGCTTATTGGGAAACAGAATGGGTCACACACACACACACGCATATTTAAACGTATTGCATGCGCCTGAATGCATTCATGCAAGAGTCGGAAAACACACACACACACAGTTTGATAGAGACACTCGGCCTAGACTCTCACATTGCTCTTAATAACAAACACACACACACACACACGTTCTGCCTACTGTATCTCTTAATGATCGCTGCTGAACACAGGATATGTCCAAAGTGCACGCACACGCACACACACGCTAATACATGTACTCTTTATACACTGGACAGCTAAAAGCACAATACTTTTTTACTGACACATCTGTTTGTTTGTAAAAACCTTTAGTGTGTGTTAATTTATTTCTTTTTTTTGTCTCGTCTGCTATTTTCCGCCCGTAACATCGAGCCTCTGGTCCTGAACGTGGAGGAACAATCATCATCACCACGATCACGCGTGGCTCTCAGTCTCAATTGTAAAATGTTTTATTTCCTTGTGGCAAAACGAGGTTGTGGTTCTGCTGAACAACAGGGTATCGTGATGTCATCCGTGATTTGCTGTGGTCGTGAAGAAGCCACGTGTGTGTGTGTGTGTGAGGTGCAACCCCGCCCCCCTGTACGATGGCCGTGGTGGGTCAGATTATTCGTCCACTTCTCTCCATCTCTCAGGCGGTTTTAACAAACGATTTGGCGGATAATCTGCTCATGTACTGTTGAACCCAAAGACACAGATAACACCCCCCCACCCCCACCCCCCTTTTAACCGTGTGTTTATTTCTCTGGAAAAACAAAAAAGAGGAACTACGAGAAGAAAAAGCACAGTCGTCGTCGTCCGTCTGTCTCCCTCTGTCTCTATGTGTGCAGCAGAATCCTCAACTGGGCACTTTAGGGTGACATTTTACTTGAAGACTTGAAGCACGGCCTCATTTACCATCACTCATGCCCACGTCAAACGGTTCCAAATGTGTAATTACTGTAAATAAGCATAAGGTAGTTCGACAACAAGCTAGGAGGAGCCTCAAGTAAGATGTTATCCATGTAAAGAAAACCTTTACCCGCTGTCCCTCCGGGAATATGTCCTCCGTAACCAGGAAATGTTGTTACAGCCGGGGGTTCAATGTTGCTATATACTGTAAAATACAGCTTATTAATAATGCTCATGATATAGTGTATTTGACACGTCCACTCTTCAGATCAGTGGGAGAATACTAGCAAAATGTGAATATGTAACTAAAGGTTCCGCTCCACAGCTTTTACTTTTTTTATTTTCCAGGTTGACAATGACTCCGTAGTTTATGGACGTGTTGTGTTTTGCACTAATGTGAGGTCCTGTTTCAAGGCATTGTGAACACACCCTTTACTCGTTAGACACCAGGGATGCTCATTCGCACGCTTTCGTTTTCTTGTTTTCCACCGGGTCAGGCTTTAGAAGCAGGGGGATCTGGGTTTGTCTCGTGCTCGATAGGACGGAGTCAGAAAGCAACAACAGCTGGAAATAACATGTCCTGCAACCCCCACTCCCCCCGGCGGCTGCATAAATATCAGCCTGACACGTTCGATGGCCTCACGCAGAATGGCAGCTTGCGAGCGCATGTTTGTGCAATGTGTTGTTCTGCTGACGTCTATACAGGAGACTGTCGCTGCTCATGTTCCTGCGTGGAAGATGATACAGCGGCCGGAACAACAATGAGGCAGCGTTCGAGTGCGGCGTGCAGACGACAAGCCGGAGCGAGAGGGAAGGGAGCTATTTATAGATGCAGTGTGAAAATGTGGAGAGCAATTGCACCAACCGTGGCCTGTGTATGACTCGTGTGTGACGTGTGCGTTCATCCATGTATGAGTACTATCACCTATTATTTTGCCTTTTGCTCTGGCCTGCATACGTGTGTGTGTGTGTGTGTGTGTGTGTGTGTGTTGCATCCTTTTCTCAAGTGTCTGTCACATGTTTGAAGCTCCTCCTGTGGAGAATGCCCACACATTCTGCATGAGTCATCCTACACACACACACGCACACAAAGCCAAACATATAGACACATCTATGACACATATAGCCTCATGCACACTTATACACACATGTTCTGTTCACACAGGCCTCGTCACTGGCTGCTCTCCTGCTCGTCGGTCACCTCTGCTTCTCCATCACCTCTCCGTGCTCCAAACTCCTGAGTTTCTTTCACTTCGTCCCCTCCCATGTTTCTGTGAGTCACTCGGACAGACTGAAGGTCGCCGCTGCTCACGCCCGATTGTAGATAGTTGTAAATAGTGTTTAAAGGACTTCATATTTCAGAGGACAGAGAGGAGGAGAGCGTGCGGAAGAAAGGAAGCTGTGGGTGGAAGGTGCCTGCATTTCTTTCCATAGGGAAAGTGGCCGTTTGGAAGCTCGTACTCGGCTCCAGAGGAGAGAGCCTCTTCTCCATATCGGCTGCCATGAAGTTAGAACTTTGGGCTGACTCCAAAGTGTGCTATAAATTTATCTGCAAGGAAAAACAACAAACTGACCTTTAAAACAGGACGTTTGCAGAGACCCAAAGTGCCCAATATCGATGAATGAATAGGATGATCACAAATATATATCAACATCAAGTAATTCTGAAATAATCCAATAAATGTTCAAAATCCATCCTTTCTTTCTTTCATAATAACATGTCTTATTTAATTCCAGCAGGTGTTATTTGCTTATTTAATTTCTTTTAATTACTTTCCCCGGAGTTTTATTTTATAATCCTTTGTTAAAAAAACAAATCCAGTGACTGGCTGGCTGCTAAATCAGACCGAAGCAGCAGCCAATGACATAACAGGACCTTCTCAGTTTGTTTGGAACTTAAGACTTTGGAGGAATAACAGTTGATCATCAGAATTGCTGGAAAGAAATAAAAATGTCATGTTATTGAGAAACAAAGTGGGATAAAGTGGCATTTGATGAAACTGAAGCTGGATCACTATATCAGGCAGAGTCCCCCCCCTCGGAGGTCACAGGGGACAGGCTCTTACTGCAGAGGAAGCTTGGTTCACATGTGTTGGTCCATTGCAGGGTGCGAAACACGACCATGTGGCGCTGAAACAAACTGTCAGGTGTAAGACCTGAAAACACAGTAAAGCGTTTTGTTTGTCCATCGGTCTCATTTTTACCAACAAGGGCGGATCTGAAGGAAAATCAGCTCTGGAGGACTGAAACTGAAAGAAAGGCTACCACTGACCCCGTTGACGTCTCCAGCTCACCCCTTTACTTCTCGTCTGATTGGCTCAGAGCCTCACAGAAATGTTTCTGCGGACAGGGTGTGGGGAAGGGGCGTAAAGATGGGGCTTGTGGGTAATGTGGTCTGGTACTATCCTGTCGCTCTGGCTCTTCATCCCTGCATGGTCCCCTATTGGTGTTTCAGCCAGCATGAGAACAAGGACACAAACTGTGAATCATCTTTGTATTTTTTAAAATAAATTCCTCAGCAGCATTTACGGCTTCAGTTTTGCAAATGGTTTATTTGTTTTTAGCACTTGTTGTTTTTTTGTAAATGATTGGAAAACAAAAATTCTTCTGTTGGAACTTTTTTTAATTTAACTAATTATGATGTATAGATATTTATTCTAGCAATAGTCTTCCTATTAAGATATACTGTGCTGATGCATCCTCTGAATAACTGAAAATAATTATATATATAATTATATATGATCATAATTATATATATGATAATAATAATAATATTCAATCTGCAAAATGATTTTCCTAATAAAAATGTGATCTGCAGTGTTTCTCATCTTTTTGATTTGTTGCTTGTTGTTTACTTTATTTGGTACACTCAGCATAATTTGTTTATCTTATGGTGCGCATAATTGCCTAATTTATTTATTGATTAAATTCCTTTATTAAGTTGAAACGGAAAAGTAACTGAAAATTTAAGTTCTCAAAGGAGAACTGTGGTTCTCAAACGCAGCACTTGAGGAAATCAGTTACATCAAGTCTAGTAATTAAACTAATTAAACTTAAACTGGTGTAAGAATAGTTGAATAGTCAGTAAATTTACTCAGATATATTTACTTACATGCTATTCTTGAGGCATCAGATAATGGAATGGAATGATACTTCTGTCTGAATTGCAATGGAGCAGAAGAAGCTTTATATAAATAAAAACATGTTAGCGTTTAGCTTGTGGCAGCAGCAGCCGACTCAGACTTCTGTCGTGTTCTCACCGTATTCACCAGAAACACTCAGAGACAAAGTGAGTGCAGAGATGCTGAGTTCACAGCCTCCCGCTCCTCCCTCCCCTCACTCCCACCTCTCCCTTTTAACCCTCGCACATCTGCTCGCGGATGCTGGGCCCTGCGCGGTTGCTATGGAGACCGTGTGACGTTGACAACGGTTGTCGCATCAGAGCGTGGTGTGACCCTGGTGGGGACTGAGATGCGTTAAGACAGGCACAGGTCTCCCAGGCCTCTGCTGCTGCTGCTGCTGTGAGCACAACAAGGCAACAAATAGGAGAAGTCTCACCCTCCAGGGCCAGTGTGGCAACCCCTGCACTGGATCTTAATGAGAGAATCCTCTTGTACACACACACACACACAGGCTTTGAGACGTGGGAGAGTCTGTGAGTGTGTGCACAGTAAGAACTAGTATATGTCACACAGTGTGAAATACAATAAAATGAAAAGATAACAAACAGGCATAAATTAAATGAACACAGTGTGAGAGTGTACAATGGTAAAGAAAGAAAAGAATAAAATATATTAAATAAAAATATTCTCCAGCCCGTGCTCTGGGTTTTCTGCGAGTTATTGTTTTTATGATGTCATCATTTTACATGCAAGAATGAATCATTTTCATAAAACCAAACAAATGTGTTCAATATAAATTCAAGACTTTTCAATGTGAGGGTCACAAGATGGAGGATAACAGGCGCAACTGCAGAGGTAATATATTCTGCTTTCATCTGGCTTAGCCGTGTGTGTTGAGCTGTGTGCCTACAAAATAAATGTGTGTGAATTCAATTCTCTTTCAGCTCGTGTCTCATGGGTTGGCACTTATTTCTTAGAAAATAATCGACTGTAACCTATTTCCTCAACACACACACACACACACAGGAGGGAGGGCAAAGAGGGAGAAGTGGTGGAAGGAAGTGAGACAGATGAAGAAGAGTCAGGGGGGACAGTGGTGGGAGATGGAGGGAGACAGAGCTAAAAGGTGAGGAGAGAAACGTATAGGCATCAGCATAATTTCACACATCAGTGGAAATGAGGCCAATGTGGTCCTCGGCGTGTGAGATATAAATATAGCTCTCCTGTGGTTATATTAAGCAGCTTGAAATGGTTTCTATAGAGCCACAACCGAAGCCCGGCCACAGCCGTGGGTTTGCATGAATAGTGTCTTTAATGTCTTTACTTCAGTCTGTGCTTGAGGTGCAATCAGCCAGCGAACAATAGCATCACTAAGTTGTGTTCTTGAATATCACAACTGCTGAGAATTTCACTTCATGTGGGGGTGAGCAGGGGGCGTCTAATTGGCCCCTGAAGTGCACCTGTCCTGTCAGTAACAGTAACCAAAAAAAAACAGGCGCCTCGCTGAATTATGCATGGTGATTTGACATGTAATTGGCCCCCCTGTGTAAATTGTGGCCCCTGATCTGGAAAAACCCTACATCCGCGTCTGACTCCATGGATTCTCCATCAGCACCACAACCCAGGAGCATTGAGATAAACCCGTTTGTCCCCTTCAAGCAGATGCAGCCGGCGATGCTGCAGCAGATGCAGCAGATGCAGCCTCGTGTGGAGGAGGAGGAGGAGGAGGAGGAGGAGGACGGGGAGAGGACTGTGCGGCCTGTTTGCACTGGGCCTGCCAGGAATAGAAGGAGCGGCCCACGGTTAAGGAACACGGTTATAGGCCGATGGCGCCACCGCGTGGAAGCACGGCACGGTGGGCCCATCTCGGACGGAAGTTATCTGGTGCACAGATCCAGATGTGCATGTCAGAGGAAATCAAATCCACGTTGCAGGTTGGACAAACAGGGAGAGGGGGGTCACAGCTGCGGCGTGGAGAAGACTTCTATTTGTCAAACAAGGTCAGGACATTTCATCTGAGCACACAGCCTTCAGTTAAAAGAGGAAATGAAGTCAACAAGTATTTATTTTTCATTTCCGGAATTTAGACTAATAATGAATTTGCTACTTGGTCCAGAAAAAAAAATACTATGAAGATAATATTTGTATATGCAATATGAACAATCGCTATTTACATTTGATATAGAGCATTATGGGTATATACCCATAAGAGTATGGGAGAGTTTATCCTATATATGAGACACTCAAGGGTTAAATTAAGGGTGAAATTAAATAGGTTTTTATTAGTGGTGGTAAATAAAATATGTTCAGGTATTTCGTTTGAAAAACAGCCGTAGTTTAAGATGTATGCATGAAGAAAAGTCATTCAGCCAGTGTGTTACACACAAAGAGAAGGTGCAACCATGTTTAATTTACATGATCCATAAATATCGGTATATTGTCTGAAAACTTGCAGGTTGAGTCTTTGCAAGATCCAAACAAGGCACCAGGGTTCGTCAGGAAAACACTTATCACCTCCTATTGTGCCTGCCTCCATGAGGGAACATGTGGCTCGTGTGCACGTTCCAAATCCTAATGGTTTATTGGGGTGATACATGAGATGCTGGCCTGAGAGCCCATGGGTTACAGCTGCTGTCACCGGCTCGGATGGATGGAGGGAGGGAGAAGGAGAGAGGGAGGCAGAGAAGGGGGGCAGAGGAGTGGACAGACACTGGTATCGGAGGGGGAGGCGTTTGGCTCGGCGAGGACGGGGAGTGAGCGAGTGGAGCGGGTGAGGAAGCAGCGGATCTGTCCCTTTAAATCACCAATACGGCGCAATCGGAGGTGAGTTTGGAGATATTCGGCTATTTTGTTTTTCCTCGCGCGTGTATAATAATCATTACGCGTCCGTGCGCCTCTGCAAAAAAAAAAATATATATATCCCCGTTCTCCCGACACGGAGGGCGGCTGCAGCAGCAGGGAGAGAGAGGGGGAGAGCGAGGGGCTTCATCAGTGTCACGAATCCGGATTTCCCCAGCCCTTTGCCGGCAGAGAGGGTGGGGAGGACCGCGGACAGGGTCAGTGGAAGATTTCCTTCAGCTCGCCAGGGCGCACGAACCACTGCACCCCCACCCACACCCCCCCCCCCTCAAAAAAAACAACAACCGCTGGATCTCGTGCGTTGAAGTAGAGGCCGTGTCAATTTGCGTAACAGCGGAGCACAAAGGCACGCGCTCCAGTCCTGTGCCCATGTCGCTGGAGGGGTTGACATACTGGCTGCCCCCCCCCCCCCCCCCCCCCCCCCCCCCCCCCCCCCCCCCCCCCCCCCCCCCCCCACACCCCCCCCCCCCCCCCCCACGCGGCCCCCCCCCCCCACCACCACCCCCAAACATGTCACCACCCTGCTGCCAGGCACGGCTAACAACCAGGGCCACGGAACGCTCCGGTGCGCACAGGAGAAAATATCTCGGGCTTTGTGATGTGTGCACAGGGTCCGCGCGCCTGTGAGTCTGTGTGTGTGTGTGTGTGTGTGGATTGCCATGGGAGAGAGAGGACACGCTGTTCTATCCATCAAAATGCCCGCATTGTGTTTTCACGCGGCGGAGCGGCGAGCAGGGGCCTGTGCTGGAGGATGTGGCTCCGTGCTGCAGGCCCCGTCCGCTCCGGAGCTGCTGCTGCTGCCGCTGGGATCGATAAGGGATTGATGCATGTTTGCGCGTCTTGAGAGCGGCCGTGCTGGGCTCGCATGGCTGCAGGCTGCGTGGCTGGGGCCTGTCCAGCTCTGGTTTGGTCAGGGCCGAGACAAATGTCCATGTCGTTGCACGTCCTGTGTCCCCCCCCTTCTCTCTCTCTCCCTCTCCCTCTCGCTCGCTCTCGCTCTGTGTGTGTGTGTGTGTGTGTGTGTGTGTGTGTGTGACTGTGCTCGTTTCTCATGGTTCAGCTCCAGTCTTCCCAGCACAGAAAGTTAGATCAAATCAACAGGCTGAGGGGAAATCCAAGCTTGTAGTATCTCTCTGTTGTTCAAATGCCACAGAGGTGTTTCCTTGTGCTTTTGGAAAACGTGGAAACACCTTAACCATCTTTTTCATTTGAACATTGACTTTCTGAAAACACACACACACACCAAAGAAATCAGAAGTGAAAGTTGTAAAGGGGGGGGGGGGGGTGTGAGGAGAGCTGCCGGGGGGGGGGGGGGGGGGGGGGTGTGAGGAGAGCTGCCAGCCTCTTTCAACATCATCCTGGTGTGAGAGATGGTGCCACTTTTATCTGTCCGCCTCAGAAACTACTGTCTTCTGTCCAGGCGTCCAAATCTGTTTGTCCAGGTTAAGGCCTGTGGTGCTGTTGCATTCTAAAGTGAAGCATGATCCGGTTGGACGTATAGCGACAGTAAATGCAGCATACAGGGTGATTTAGGGACATGGCGCAAACCCTGTCAGATAAGGACAAGCATGCAATATGGTGTGAGGGAAAAAATGTGTGTGTGTGTGAGAGAGATAACCATATTTGACCGGATAAAGGTAAACATGACCTCTGACCTCTTGGACTTGTCTTATTTATTCCCTCTCTGTTATTAGCTTGGTCGTGCTTTGTTCTTTTTGGTGACGTTGCAGTGGTTAGGTTCAAACGATGGTACATTTCCAATAGGGCCGATTGATACCCCATCATATACGATTAGAATCTGATAGCAAGTAACCAGAGTCTGGGGCCAGAGTCTGCTGCAATAAATATGATAATAATAATAATCCCTTAACCTTTTATGACTTAAGTGGCTAATGTAGGGAGTGCTATGTGCGACAATTTGTCTCACAGGTATTAGGATTTGGGCTCAGGATTAAGGTTGGGATTATGATTAGTATCAGGGCTAGACTGGGGGTACAGCATCAGACAATGGCTTTCCTCGCACACACACACACACACACACACACACACAGGGCCATAATTACAGCCACGAATCTCCAAGCTACTCCGCAGTCGGAGTAATTAAAGCAGGTCTCTGTCCTCGGGAGAGAGGGCGACAGACAGAGAGACAGAGTGAGAGACACAGGCGTAACACTCGACGTGCGTGAAGCGAGGTGTTTTTGATCGGATGTGGTGATGAGAAAGGTGTAACAGGCAGAAAAATACGGCCTTTTATAGGCTTTGGCTGCTGAAGGTATAAGAAAGGTGCATAATGGTGATGTTCAAATTCAGACGATATGTCTCCAGGGGATCTCTACCACTCCTTACCAAAATAAAAATCTACCTATATGCTCTTTGGCTTGAAAATGAGGAGGTCCCCAAGTACATGCGCAAATTCTTATGGAAGCTGTTCTCAATGTATAAACAGGAATTTATCTCTGTTCCCCAGTAACCCGCTCGTGTCCCCTGTTCTACTTGTGCTTCTAGAGTCAAGCCGATGTGAGTGCAGCCCTTCGCCCGGCTCTGTCGCTTTGACTCAGCAACTGTTTCACGGCCGCTCAGCTGACATCGACCTGCTCTCCCTCTCCATCCAGTCACATCAGTGTCCAGAGGGTCCTGTCCGGGCACTATCACTCAGGTAGCACGCTCGCTCAGAGGGAGTCACTCAAGTATGTCTTCCTGTCAGTGAACTCATTCTGGAAACACAGGACAAACACAGATCTCTATATTCTATAAAGAAATATTGTATAATATCATAAAATGTATTTTCACCAGGGAACTGCCATCGCTCACTCGGATCTTGATTATTAGTGCTGCACCACTCTGGTTTCACCTTAGAGTGGCGCTATAAACCTACAGCTGAGGCCATGCCGTCCTGTGCTGAACACAATGACTCACTTCACTTCAAGTCAATGCAACAACAACAGAAATGAATCCCAGTTTAATTATCAACTCGCTAAACAACTGTAAGATGGTGAGATGCCAGTGTTGACATCTCCTGTCCCTGCATGTCTGCCTGAGGCGTGCCAGCTGATTTGATGCTGACCATGTGTCGCCGTCATGCACGGTGAACATGTTTTGCTCTCTTCCAGTTTTCTCCTGTGCTGGTCTCCTCTGATGGATCAGTATGTCTACCACTAATAATATCGCCCAGGCCAGGAAACTGGTGGAACAGCTGAGGATTGAGGCAGGGATCGAACGCATCAAGGTAGGCCGAAGGTTTACTGCCACACGTGTGTGTGTGTGTCTTTATCACCCCTGCTCCTTATGCGCCTCATTTCTTTTTCCCATACTTACGTCTAATTCTGACCTTTCCTCTCGTTTCAATCCCTCACCCTCTTGTCTCCCTCCCCATCACCTAACCCTTCTCTCTCCAGGTGTCCAAAGCAGCCGCAGACCTGATGAGTTACTGTGAGCAGCACGCTCGTAGCGACCCTCTGCTAGTCGGGGTTCCCACTTCGGAAAACCCCTTCAAGGACAAGAAACCTTGCATCATCCTATAGCTGTGTTCTACACCCGCTACCCACACACACACACACACACACACACACACACATATAGACATGCACACACAATCAATACCCTCAACTGACCCCCAGACACACACATGCAAACACACAAACTCCAAGCACCCCTGTCAAATCTTAGGGGGCTACATTTAGAGTCCACACACACACACACACCCAAAAGAGCCACTCTGGAAAAGCGCCATACCCCAGAGCCACAGCTCAGGGGCAGGTATCATGTGCACCCAGTGGCCGACATCAGTATATCACTGAGTATGATCCAAGGTGCTTTGGTAATATTCATGTATGCTGGTCAATTAACTACAAGTGTCATCTTAACTTGAAAAGGGATTTGGACATTACACATGAATAGAAAAGAGGGATTTTGCTTCATTTCTTTGTTTGTCCTGAAGCGAGGGGCTGAGCGAAGGACGGACAGCTGAGCCATAGGCCGGGAGTGGGAGGATGCATGAGGGCCACAGAGATGGACGGTAGGTGCTTCTTCCAACCGTGCCAAACACGTCCTGGTGTCTCATTCAAAAGATTCAAAGTTATCTGTACGAGAGTCACTCTCTCCTCCTCCTTGCCCCGGTGTAAAATCATGGCAGGGTCTTTTGGAGAAAGTGGCCAAAGCCTTTTCCTTTACCGGACCATAGCATGTTCCCACTCAAACCGGCATCACCAGACCTTCTCTGCCTGTGGCCTCACTACAGCCGCCTTCAGCCTTTGGCCAAACCTCCCAGCTGTGCCAACCAGTACAAAGAGTCCTCTGTATAGATGCCGATCTGCCGTCACTGATTCCGCTGCGGTTTGTTATTATGGCTGAAATCGACGTCTAACCTGACCTCAGATCTGCACCTATGAGGTGAATGCAGCTCGACGCAGAACTCAAGCTATTAACCCCGGACGTTTACTGCTTTTTTCTTATCAAGAGATACTTGTGTGTGAACTGTACATTTTGATATTTTCGTTGAAGCGTTACTTAACAGACGATACTGTACTTTTTTTCTTTTCTTCTTCTTTTTTTTTTTTTTATCTTTTGCTTTGTGCTGCCCCTGGTTGATAAGGAACCCCCCCCCCGCTAGTCTTAGTGAAACGGGAGGAGATCTGATCGAAGGCCGAGGGGTAAAACCCAACCAGATACCTGCTACAGAAAGTTTCTATTGTACGTCAGGTCTACCTGTGCTTTAACCCGAGAGAGGGCGAGGTCGCAGTTTGACCCCGCCCGAGAAACCCCCCGACTTTAAACCTAGGAAAGAAACTGTCCCCGAAAGTAGAATATGGAGCTTTCTGTTCTTGCCTTCCCTAGTCTTTCTGAAAGGAAATCATTGGATTCTGCGAAGATGAGGCCGTTTGTCTTGTTCGCCTCTACAGCCGAGGAGGAGAGCTTGTTTGAGTGCAAACTAATTCTGCCTATAAAATTCAATGAAACGCTCGGCTTTCGCAGACTTTAAAGTTCACGGTCTCCTCCGGTGTAACAGCTGGCTTTAGCGTGAGCCCACACCGGTCAGAGGCTGGACCGCTCCCTCGCTCGGTTTTCCCTGCTCCTCCACGTTGCTCCTTCCTTTTCTGAAAAACCAAACTTGATTGTAAAAACTGAAGATGACGTGGGGGGACGGGGGGATGAACTTAAGAGAAACAAACTAAGTGTATAAACTTTCGTTCAGACATGTGCAGAAGTGATAAGTTGAAGAGTAGCTGTTTTGGGTTTTATTTTTTGGAGTTTTCTTCTCTCTATGGAGTCCATGGAACCTGGTCAGTTGAGTATTACCCTGTACAGTGTTTGTAAGATACAAAATCTAAACACAGAATCCCCCTCTGTGGATGTTTGGATTTTTTAGTACTACTTATTCTGTTCCGTCAGTCAGGATCATGTCTGTCATCATTTATTTATTTTCATTTTATTCTGTGGATCAGGCTTTAGAGGCTTCGGATGGCGGAGGCTGTTTTTTTTTTTTTTTTTTTAATTTTATTTGAGGACTGATGATTTCAAACAGAAATGCCAGTCGTGTTTGGTTTAGGATTCTATCCTGTTAAAGGATGAATTGACTCATTCGAGAAGCAAAAACCAACCTCCTTATCCGCCCTCTAACTCCGGAGCAGCCCACAGGTTCTATTCTTCTCCAGTGTTGATTTTGGTGGGCGACAGACGACGAGGACAACGCACACATCCACGCACACGCACACACACCTACACTCCCCTTCATTTGCTTTTGAGGCGAGGGATGACTGTCGGAGGTCAGAAGCTGGAGGAGCTGTGAGGCCTGAGCGTTGACGGCTGGTTCTGACCGTTAGTGGCTGAAAGGGGAAAGCTTTGTGCCGTCATATTTACTCTTTAGCATTTAGCTCAAGGCTTTTTTTGTCAGGAGCTGCGTACAGTGACAGAGCAGGGTGGGGTCACTGGTGCGGGACTTAACAACACTGGCGGGCTGTCGCCAGGGGTTGAGCCCACCGCTCTGTTCCCTAATCACTAGGTCAATACGGCCCACCTGTTCTGCTGAGCGTCGGCAGCGTGGAGTTGGAGGTGGTGAGAGCTGAGCAGTGACTTTGTGTGTGAATGGCTCCACACCTACTCGTCCATGAGCGTGTACATGAGTGTTTCAGGCCACTGAAGGAACCCACACTAAAAATATACTCCTGAAAAAGTGTATTGCATCGGGTATTGCACTGTTCTTTTAGATGGCATCTATCCCTCCGACAGATGTGTTGGCTTGTGGTTCGAGGAGTGGTTTAATATCTTGGGGAAATGTGCTTTTCAGCTTTCTTGCAAAACGTGAGAGGAAAAGTTTGCCTCATGCATTTGGAGGGTGAATGGAGAAATAACAGAAAAATCATTTCTCAAATAGGAAAGTTCCCGTCAGTGCCATGCCAAGTCTGAATAACATCTCGGCTTTTGCAAATAAGCTGCAAGATTCGCTGACCACCATCTCCAAAATCTGCTTATTCACACATAATTGTATTATTTATTGACCGTTTTGAACCACAGAGGTGCTAGCAGGCTGACTTCCTCACCTGTAAATGTGTCTTTACGCAAAGCTTACACGCTGTAGCTTCATTTTCTTTTTCATTTAGAAACATGCAAGCAAGAAAACTTATATTCCCCTGAACGTCTGGTCCTAACAAAGCGATCAGAGATGGTAGGAGCTGGAGAACAGTGCGATATCGAGGGTATGTGTGTAGATATTCAGGAGTGGGTGCTAGTAAGTATGATGTGGCAGAGCAGTAGGCAGAGAGGAGAAAATAGTGTGAGTGTGTGTGCTTGAGAGAGAGAGAGAGAAAGAGAGAGAGAGAGAGGCAGACATGGTGTGTGTGTGTGTGCGTGTATATATATATATATACACAAAGGCCTCTGGTGTCTGTCTGTCTCATTCCAGGTCACGGTGACACTGACCGGAGACGAGGTCATTTGACAAGCAGCACAAATGCCCCCCCCCTCCTCCAGGCCAGTGTTCACATTTTAGGACCACAACTAACCCAGTTAGGAAGTTATTTTCGACCTTCCCAGGGTCTCAGCTGTATGTTGTGATGGTGGTCTGTTTGCTGGTTTTGATGCTCCAATCAATAATCACAGGACTCATCTCTTATGCTATGTGTGGAGTCCCAACCCTAAACCAAGCATTTAACTTTGCAAGGGCCAGCCAAAGTGACTTTGGAAAGGCAAAATGGCTTCATGATGGTATTTGTCCTCATATCAATTGATGAGCTGCACAGACACGCACACACACACACACACACACACACACACACACACTGGTGTTGTCCTGATGGTGTCTGACAGATACTGCTTTATTTTTATCATCATCGTTCATTTCAGTCATTCCATCGCTGGTTGGGCTTACAATCAGAGACAGCCGGCCCTCGTCGCTGGGTCGGCCGACAGTTTGTCTGATTGGCTGGTTGTTAGTTTGCCTTATAGTGGCGTATATTGTGTTAATGCTGGTGTTGGGGTAATCAGATCCACAGAATGAAAAGTCTTAAAGTACAACACGTGGCTCGAGATGGAAAATCCACTGCGGAGCGAGCCCGGTGAAATTCACGTCTGGTCAGGCGGCAAGAGCTGCGGTGAGAGCTCGTCACCGGTGGACTTTCATATCAAACATCAGCGGAGCGGCTCTGGGCCCCTTCCGAGACTCATATTTTGTGTTCTGATCTCCTGTGTATGCATACGGTATATGTAACTTTTTTGCCTTGATTGATTATGAAGAAAATATATCTATTTTTTGTAACTGTTCTCTGATGTGCCATAACTCATGTTTTCTTGCACACTGTTAATATTTTGTGGATATTGCTGTTAAAAAAAAGATTGAGAAGTAGATAACATTAATAAAAAGATGCTATAACAACTTGTCGCCTGTGTTTGGTTTATTTATATAGCTCCAGCACTGGTTGGTCCAGACTGAAACATCTCGGCAGGAATCTGACGACTTGGACCGAATTAAACAGACAGCGGTTTTCTCCCTTTTCTCTGGATTTGACATTTAGGAGAGATGAACCTCAGCTTCACTTCAGTTTTACTTCCACTGCGAATCCTTAATTCTGCATAGCAAAGTGAACGTTCCACGTGTTTTCGTCCAGCAGCACGTTAGCTGCTTTGCATATGAGCAGCTTGGCAGAGCCCCTGCAGACTCCTGAGACAGGTTAATTATTAGCTGCAGTTTGTGGAGTTTCTGCTTTCTTGTCTTGCACTCTCTCAGTTGCACCAGTTGCAAAGACAAGCTAAATGTGCAGGCACACGTGAATGCATGGTGTGCGGTGTACACAGTATACAAGAACACGAGGTAAATCCTCCGCTGTTGGGTCATTTCATCGGAATGCTATTGTTGCAAGTCCTCTGTCTTGTGTCTGTCTGCTGTGTGTGTGTGTGTGTGCGCGCGCGCGCGTGCCCTTTGAAGCTGTATTCCGGTAGTCACGAGTCACTTCCAACTTTCAAACCATGCCACCCCCACGTCCCCTCTGCAAGTCAAAGCCAATCAGATTTAGGGTGGGTGCGCCACAGCCAATCAGAAGTCACTTCCGTGTTCGGCTGCTAGTAAACAAATGGGAGGGCCATGTGCCTGAGTGTTCCTTGTGTTCTGTGCTGGGCATGTCAGAGCCGTGAGCGGACATGTGAGAGCGGAGGGTGGAGCGGGGAGCGGAGCGGGAGCGGAGCTGTGGACAAAGCGTTTGTGCAGCGTCGCAGGAACATCCAGCTACCTGAACACCATAATGTGGTGCGGGTGGGGTCGCAGCGGCGAGGCAGTGGGAGAGGCCTGGGCCTGCAGCCCTGCACAACTGACACCACATGTCAACAACGTAATTCAACTGCAAATCTAGAGTTACGACAGGTAACTGACCCCCCCCCATGTCAAACCACACACACACACACACACACACACACACACACACACACACACACTTGTTGACTCGTGGGGGCTGTGGTTCTGCACCAGCTTGTTTTGCCTCTTTATCCCCAACACAATGAGTTTCTGTCTCCACCCTGGTTTCTCTCTGCAGCTCACTAACACCTTCTGCAGTTGAAACGCAGGGGAACGTGTTCACGGCACCGGGCTGATGACTAACACTTTGTCCCGACTGCGTGTTTTGGTTTCCATGACTTAAATCTGACGTAAACTGAAAAGTCATGTGACGCGGCTGCTTCCATGACGCGCGTGTGACATCTGAGCAGAAAGCTTTTTGATGAAGTGGTAATAATTTATTGACTGAGTTAACAGAGCACAGAATCGGAAGAATTCACAACAACAATAAATTAACATTTGTGGTCATTCAAGCATTTTGTCCAAACAGTTATTATTCTGGAAGGCACAGCAATATTTTTTTCAGCACAACAACAATTCCATGTCAGGCAACACAGTCCCTTCTGTGTCCTCTCGACAGAGGGAACAATTCTTTCACTCAGTCCTGCGCTGACTCTGTGAGACTTCAACTTCTGTAGTTTTGCTTTCAGTTTCCATGGCGACCATTCCTCCGCAGGTTCAGCAGCTCATTTTCAAAAAACGCACGACGCACGCCCAGTCTCTCTCTAAAGAAAGACTCCAGCATTGTACAAGCATACCACACACATACCACACATTCACAGTCACACACACACACACCTTCTCTCCAAGGACCTCTCCCATGTCAGAACACACAGGAATGCTGGGCATAGTTTCACCACTGCGGCATTCCTGTCCCGTCCATAGAAACACACACAACTCCCAGGAACAAGTTGGGGTGTGGAGATTCTTGTTTTCGCAGCTACTCCATCTCTACTGATTACTGTTACACCCCATAAACACTGTGCGCAGCCAAACAGGAGCACGACCAATGAGCTTAGCTTTTGTTTATCTGACAACGTGATCTTTTCCGTCTGTGTCCTTTGCGCAAAACCGACCGTAGAAACCAGGCTCTCCTCCCGGCTGCATCACTAGAGTCGCTGAAAGGGAGTCCTTCATCGCTGCTCGTCACCGGCCAGGACGCCTCCCTGCTCCCCCCCCCCCCCCCCCCCCCCCCCCCCCCCCCCCCCCCCCCCCCCCCCCCCCCCCCCCCCCCCCCCGCCCGTCACCCCCCCGCCCCCCCCCCCGCCCCCCCCCCCCCCCCCCCTCCCCCCGTCCCAGAACCCTCCAGGGCGCCCCCGGCTGACGGGACATCTGATCCTCAGTTCATCTCTATGTGAACCCAGGAAGAGCTGTTGTGTTCGCTGGTGTTGTGGGGCAGCAGACCAGTCATCGTTCTTGCAGGACCAGTTCGGGAACCCACTGGTTGAGGCGCCGGCTCTCCTGGCAGTAGGTCCCCACCTCCTGTAGCCTGCAGTGGTCAGCCTGGGGGTTCTGCATGGGAAACATACAGGATGTCAAATTCACGGTCATACCAGAAATAGACGGAAATGGCCGGGCAACAACAGATTGCATCAGGAGCAGGGGGCAACGCTTTTAGCCACTGCATAAGCACAGTTTGTAATAACACATTCCCACTGTGGGTTACATAAGAGGTGGTGAGTGAACGCACCGTCACTAGTATGCAGTGAAGGTCTTCCTGGTTTCTGTTGGCATCCACCGAGCCTAGCAGCTGCTGGAGCCGCTGGTGGCCGCACACTCGCAGGATGGTGATGCCGCTGTCGCAGCAGAACGACTGCAGCAGGGTGAAGTGGATCTGCAACGCCACGTCGTCTTCATCGTCGCCTGCCAGGACGCACAGCACCACGCTGTCTGGGTCCCTGCAGAGGAGAGAGAGAGGGGGGAACGATGAGAAAACGATGAGCCTTGAGTGAGACACTTGTGCTCACGTGTCTCAAATGGGCGAAGATAATGCAGCTGCAAAGCCAAAGTCAATTATTCCAACTCACGCGTTGAAAAGTTTCGCAGATTCGTAGATGCCGACGGTGAGGCAGTCTTGTTTCTGAGCCGTTACCAGCAGCTCCTCCAGGGCCAGACCCACAGACTGCATCCTGAGGGGGATTCAAACACACGACCATGAGCACAACTGCTGCTGCAGAATTCCAGCTCAAAACACAACATAGATTCTGGAAGAGAAATAGCCAAAGGTAAAACACTCTAAATAACCTTATTATGATAATGTCCACAGCTGGGATTAGTGGCATGCATTG
The DNA here is from genome assembly GCA_016785235.1 of Pseudorhombus dupliciocellatus. Taxonomy (NCBI): domain Eukaryota; kingdom Metazoa; phylum Chordata; class Actinopteri; order Pleuronectiformes; family Paralichthyidae; genus Pseudorhombus; species Pseudorhombus dupliciocellatus. Next base: position 38,884 of record JAFBJW010007502.1, read on the forward strand.
CTAAGCTTTATATTATATAAGTTGCCAGGTATAATCACCAGGCTGGCAAAGGAATAGAAAGACATTTAGTTTCAGTGCTGTGGGTCCACTGATGAGACATGCACAGAAGGGTTGCATACAGAGCCACAATGGGTTTCAACAACTGTAGCTTGTGTCTTTTCAATCATGCATCATTTGTTTAAATTGTGATGTGTCTCTGTGTTGTCAGATATGTATGGGTTAAAGGTCAAGAGAGGTTTCAGGTTGCAAATCTGTGCACTGCAGAAACATAAGAGTCCCAAATGGAAACTCCAATCCAGCGGGGTCAGTGGACGAGAGTGTCCAGCATAAGGTTTCTGTCCACAGGGCGCAGGCACACACGAGCCTCACACCGAATCTCTGCAAACTCAGGAAGAAGCCTCACCTGTTCTGGACCGAGTCAAAGCTCTCCTCTGGAATCATGGCTCCAAAATAAAACAATCAAAATATCAAGGTAATTAATCCCAGTTTGTAACAGGCGTGATAGTCCGAGTCTGTGGCTCCCTCACTGAGTGAGCGCGCGCGTGGGCTTTGGAGTGCGTGCAACAGTTTGTTGAGAGCGACGTTGCGAAACTCTTTTATACTAGGGCTGAGAGGGGGCGGGGCCTAATGCGCAGTGCGAATGCAAAAATAAAAAAAATGCATTTAATAAATAAATCCAACTTGTCTCCTCGCTTGTTCGATGATGATACATGAGCGGGTATTTTTGCACAACGCAGCTTCGGTGACTGTGGTTTCAGTGTGACATAACAATGACTTTGATCTTGTGATCCAGATCAAAGCATGTGAGCGCGTCAGAGACGGTTGTGGAATCTGATCCTCACGTTTTCATAACGACGCGTCTCCATAACTGAGGAGGGCGGCCCTCGTGTGAGTGTGACTGACATCTAGTGTCCGACTGAGGGAACGACAAGGCGGAGCAAATCCAGTAAATCCATCTCATGTTCCAATCATGGTTTAAATGTGAACCTGAATCTGTGCTACAGTGTTGGTTTTAAGGTTACAGACTGATATCTGATGAGTAATTATTTGGATGGATGGATGGATGGATAGAAGTGGGTTGGAGGATAAGTAGGAAAGTAGGCTGGTTGGTTGTAAGTGAACAAGTTCAGTTAAACATGGACTAAAACTAAATAGTTGTGCTTAGAATTTGTGTAAAATCCTTGGAGGTCTCTCAGGCCTTCACTGCAGCCTCCTCCAGCTGCTGCCTCCTCTTCCCTTCCTCCTCCGCCTGCAGCTCAGTCCTGATTGAGATCAGGTGACAGTCGAGGGTTTTCCACCACTGCAGCCTGAGCAGGTGTTTAGTTCCCTTCACGCAGTGTTACGAGTTGGGGTCCTGCAGATTCATGAGGGTTGTGTTGCATGCAGGGAATGTACCTGTAAGCCTCTGCAGAGGAAGAGCCAGTAATAGCCAGTAAGATCCAGTGTTGTTGACTTTGTGGTGTTTTTTCAAGAGCTGCAGCCGGAGCTTTCTGTTGTTTAGTTTTTGCTGTTCAACCTTGCCTTTTCTTATCTCTTATCTTCTCTCGTTGACTAGGAAACACGTTTGCCTACAACACAGAGACTATTTTGGGCTTATAGTGATTTTCCACTCATCTATCAGTAAGACCTGTGATCCGGAGGCTTGTTTATTGTTTCCTGTGAGTGCCTTCTTTTGGCAAACCCACCACTTTCCAAAAATTGCAGCTATAGTTTGTTGGAGCAGAAATGTCAACAGTGTGATATCACAATAACGATCAGGTTTTGAGCTGCTGCACATTCATCATTTTTATTTCACATCCACAGAGATGCATCAAGGTACAGTTTGCATTTACACAACCTTTTTTTTTTGAATGGTGGTGAACATTCTTTTACACCCCCCCCCCCCCGACTGACAACCACTGGGTGGTGAACATTCTTTTACCCCCCCCCCCCCCCGACTGACAACCACTGGAACATTGAGAGACAAACCATCAGCATTTCAATCTTCTTTCCAAACACTCTCCTCTGCACCTGCTTACCCACAGTGCTTTGCTCTCTGTCTTCATGAATATCATGAATGAAACAACATACAGTACATGCAGGACACATATGTACATACAGGTACAATTCACTTGGCTACTGTGGGGTTCAAGTTATTGTTATGGAACTACTTCAACCCTGCGATCCCAGTGTGTGTGTGTGTGTGTGTGTGCGTGTGTGTAAGAGCTGAGATGAATCAGCCATGTGATGAGAGTAATTCCATGCACATCTTCTGAGAGAGTGATAAAATGGGAAATTAATTGCATTCTTCTGTGATATAAAAGTGCATTTATATAATTAGAGAACATTAGGACAAATTAGAGCGACTGAAAAGGATCTTTTGTCGTGCAGCAGTCACACTCTGAGGAGAATGATCAGTGGTGTCGTTCTGTTCTCGCGCTTTGGTTTTGAAGAATCTCTGTGTCTGTCAGTCACACCGACGTCAGCTCAAATCATTTAAAGGCAAAACAGCCACCGAGCAAATCATGCTTGGACCTGTGAATCTTACACATGTGACGTCCAGAGAGGGTTGATGATCAAGTGGTGCTTAATGTGGTTAAAATGTGAAATCAGATCCATCCAATTACTCACTTGTGATTGTTTTAAGAGCCTCACATTGAAAATGGGTGTATGATTTATGTATTATTCTAATAAACACACTCGCAGGTTTAATATTTTAAGTAATGTTTGAAATGTGGCAGTTATTTTCAGAGTGAGAATTATTGAAGTTTAGTCCAGCATTAATTTTGCTCCAATCACATATAACATTTTTTAATTCTTATTTACAGAGAACATCTCGGAAATCTGTCATTTACATTTGCTCGATTGACTCACCCTGTGCAAAAAACACTACACGTCAATACGTTTTTAGAATATAAGATAACAAGTAAACACGTAATTCTACAAAAGCATGTATAGTGTGATTCCTTGTTATTTTTATAATCACATGTAATGGATTACAATTAGGGACCCGTTAATCAATGGGATTACTTTTATAATGCTGTTGAATGAAATCTGATGTTCTAATCTCTGCTGACAGATTTGTCCTTGCACTCTCAGATTCACTAATCTCAGCAGGCGACGATCGCTCACTCGCAGCAGACACGACAACAGCGCCTTTTAAAGCAGGTACGACACGGCACAGTTCACCTCATGTGCTCACAACAAACGCCTGGACACTGGCCATTGATGGGGGTGAGTGCGTTATTTATTTACCCAGTTGTTTTCATGCAGTGAAGGTGCCTTAAATCTCCCTTATGTCCCCAATCTGATCTCTGTTTCTGTGATGACTCTTTGACTCCACACTTGCACAGACTAACACATTTGCCTCCCTTAGCCCATATTCACCCTCCTCCACCTTCTGCGCCTCACAGCCTCAGAACTCGATCTTGCAGGCGGGGAAGGTCTCATCCTGCATGGCCACAGTGCTGTTGGACCCCAGCACGGTGATGCCCAGCTCTTTCTGCCTGTCCTGGGTATGCTGGTACCACTCCTGCATCGGCACGGACTCAAAGGTGGGGATCACCGTCACCTGGGGGGTCGGCAGGACAAGGCTCACGTTTAGCCTTTAAATCAAACAATGGAAACTCGACAGTCCGGACGAATCCAGCTTGTTGAAGTGCGTGTGTCTACCTGCATGGTGTCAGACCAGGAGGCCTTCCCATCGAGCAGAGCGTCCAGTGTTTGCCTCATAAGCTCCTCCCTCTCCTGACTGTCGCCGCTGATGATGTAGCAGGAAGAGCGGACGCACCTGAAGAAGTCCACGGTGACGGTCGGTGAGGAGGCTCCAGAGGGGATGTAGGCCAGGTCCACGTACACGCTGGCCTCTCCAGCAGAGGCAGCCTTAGAACCTACGCTCGAAAACGAGGTAAGAGGAGTCGATGGATACGCTTTAGTCTGCAGAGCTAACACTGCATTTGAGAGCAGAGAAGAAACACCTGTACCTGGACTGGGTGAGGATTTCGGTGGCGCCGAGCGGGTGCTGAACGAAGGCGTCCGAGCGGAGGAGACGTTCCCTTTGCTGGCTCCGCTTTGGATTCCTGTCCTGCTTTTCCCTGACGCTGATCTGTGGGAGCCCTCGACAACCTGGTTACATACAAAACAGGGTAGGCAAGGTTTTAGATTTCTGTCCACACACATTCTAAAATGCCCGTGAAAAACGCAAGACAAACTAACCCCTGGCGTCTTTTTCCCTCGCATGCTGCCGGATTTCCCTTTCTTCCCGTGGACGTCAGTGTCAGACTGAGGAACGGGCATGGAGGTGTCAGGGTGTGGAGGCAGAGGCGGGCTGTCCCTGAGTGTGGCAGGGGGAGGGTCGCACGGCAGAGCCTGCCTGGTGCAGAGGTCATGTGGGGAGTTTGTTGGCTCACTACAGGACTCGTCCTCATCCGAGTCCAGAGCTCCATCCGCCGTGGTGGACGGGCAGTCCTCCGTGCAAAAGGGGGCGTTTGATTCGCTGGGTGACGCGTCCTTCATGTTGTTGTTGTTGTTGCTGTGGTGATGCGAGGGGACGGCGCCTCTGGACGTTTCGCTGGCTGCCGAGCTGGAGTCGGGAAGTTTGAAATGCTTGAACTCGCAAGGAGAGACCAGACAGAGGTCCACGTCGTGAGGCGACGCCTCAAAGTGAAGCGTGCCGGGAGCCTGAGGGCGTCCCATCTCTGAACCTTGACCTAAACATCTGGGCGGCTTCTTCATTGGTAGAGTCATGGCTGCAAAATGGGCTCCGTTGGAGTGGGAGTGGTGGATGCTGTCGTCCCCCTCTCGCTGGCTCACGTTGATTGGTCCCTGCTCAAACGACATGGACAGCGACTCATCTACCTCTGTGGACTGAGGTGAGCTCACCTCTGCCGGCATGGAGTGTGTGGTGGTGGTGGTGGTGGTGGCCACAGAGGGGGATGGGTCTGAAGATCCGTCTTTAAAAGTCCCCAACGACAGGAAAGTGAGATGCTTCTCCCTGGGGTGTGCGTGGCCCTCTGGAGGGTTTTTGTTCTGGGACAGCTGGCCCTCACTTTGTCTGGGCGACCCACTCGGCGGGTTGACGTCACCAGACTCCGAGTTTCCCATCTGGGCCTGCAACCTGCTGAGCGTGGCCCTGTTGCACCACACGTCGTCTGGGGAGAGACAGTATGGCGTGTGGCCGGCGCTGTTGGGCCGCGACTCAGGGGAGGCCGGCTCCACGGTCTCCTCATCGAGGCTGACGGGGGCCTGGTTCTCTGGAGACGATCTGGAGGGAGGGCTGTGTTTCAAGGCGCCGTCTAGGAGAGTGTACTCGGTGGGAGTGAGGTCTAACTGGGCTTCGTGCTCGTTCTCTGGCGCGTTGTTCAAGGGCGATGGAAATCCCTCAACTTTGGCAGGTCTTCCAGAACCTCTCCGCAAGTCTGCCCCAGCCTTCTCTCCAGTCCCTTCATTACTATCCCCTACTCCTTCTTCTTCAGCTTCCTTTCTCGTCCCTTCGCTCAGAGCTCCCAGGCCCGTCTCGTTTCCTGGCTCACTGCTCCTCTGCGTTGCCTCAGCCGCTCCTTCCTCCCGCAGTTTGAGGAAATCAGCAGTCATGTCCTCGGGGGTAGACATTTTGGACCCACAGGGTTTCTCTTCAGTTTCTGTTGCTGCTTTTTGATGCTGCTGCTCAGTGGGAGGCATCTCCGGCTCCGGGATTTCCAGCGCGGCCCCAGCACTGGGTTTTGTTGCGTTATTATTCGGCAGTTCAGTGTTTACATTTGTCTTCTTACCATCGCTTGCCTCCTTTCCTGAAGGTTTTCTTGTTTTCTTCGCTCCTATTTTAGAGTCATTTCTTTCTTCCTTTTTGAGCTTAGTTTTATTTTCATTCTTTGGTTTGGAAGGGAGACTTTCCTTTTTCGCCTGCTCATGCTTCGTTACTCCATTCTCTTCTCTGGTCCCACTCTTCTCCTCCCTTTTCCCATCCCTCCCTCCTCCTCTCTTTGACATATTCTTCTCTGATGTTGGTACTTTTTGCTTTACGCCCACTTCTTTGATTTTGGTTTTATCAGGATCCCTTGCACCAACTCCATTTAAAACTTTTCCCTTTTCCTTCACCAGTACCTCATCTTTAACCCCTTTCTCCTTCCCATGTTTTGACGCTGTGTCCTTCCCCTGTGACTTGCAACTATCCTGGCTGTCCGTCCTCTTGTTCTTTCCGTCTTCACCCAGCCTCTCCAGGTCCCCAGTTGTCACAGTTGGTTTCCGGAGGAAGGCCAGACCCTTCAGCTTCTCCAGCCCCTGCAGCAACTTCGCCTGGGGCGTGACACCGGGGAACAGCACCCGGACCACCTTCTCCTGAGGGCACGCTGGGTGCCACACAAGCAGAGCAGACACGGACGCCAGGGCTGCGAGGGGGAGATCTTGAGATTTGGATGTTGATGACGCGTCAGGCCAGGCCTGCATGAATGTCTGGTACTCCGGGCTGTTTTTCCCCGGACTGAGGAGGTACAAGTCCAGTTGTCCCACTCCCATCTTCTGAAACAGGGTCAGTGGCTCGATGGGGACTGTCTGTGGTCGGAACATGGGCTGTGGTCTGATGTCTAGTTTCTTTAATAACTGTAAGGTCAGGGCCGCCTGCTGTGTGCTCTTCAATACATTGTCCACACCTGACAAAGGGAGATTGACAAACATTAAATACATATCTCATGCATATTCCAAATATTAGGGCACATTACTCTGATTTTATATATTTCATTTCAAGATGGGTTTCAGCCCATATTCCCTGTCATGTCATGTTTTCACTTCTACATTACACTGCAGTAGGTTCCTCTGACTCACAGGGCTGTTGCTCCATCTGCAGCCTGCTGGGGGCGTTAAAGAACATTACTCCAAGCTCTGGGGAGATCAGCCTCTTTGACAAGTCCTCTGCTGAAATAAAGCATAAAGGTTAAGCAAGTTTAACGTGAAACTGGTGAACATTTCCTCATTAATTCGTTAATTCGTCCTTCTGCCTGACCTTTGACATCAGAACTCAGCTCCAGCTCGGCCACCTTCCTCTCCAGGAAGCTATTGACCCCCGGGAGGTTCTCTGTGCCGATGTGCGTCAACAAAATGGCGTCGACGCGGTCCAGGTGGCGGACCAGTTTCCAGAAGCAGGCCTGAGTGTCCGAGCCGCCGTCCACCAGCACCGTGAAGCCGTTGACGGCGAAGAAAGCGCAGTCGCCTCGGCCGGCAGGGAAGACGTAGCAGCAGGGACGGGACAGCTTGAGGAAACCGACCGTGATGGGAGGAGGCAGGAGGTCAAAGGTGGACGGGGGGCAAACTGTGCCAGAGATGAGGGAGGTGAAGTCCCCCAGGGCCTCCATGGCGGGCAGCACCTCTGGGGGATTGATGCGCAGCATGAACGGGCGCTCCTGAGGCTGGGCCCCCAACAGAGTTTTCCTCCACTCGCCGATGTTGGGACAGCTGAGAGTCAGGCTGAGCTTAGAGGAGGAGGAGGCAAAGCTGTCTTCATCGAGAAACTGAAAACAGAAACAACAGCAATAGTTTTTTTTTTTTTTTTTTAGTTCTGGTTGAACATATTCACCGTTGCATTATCTTACTGTGTGAACACTTATATGCTAGTGAGGAAAGCAGAACATGGAGACGGGTGTGTCACCTGCTCTGTCAGTATTTGTTTCAGCTGGTTCGGTGAAAACAATCCTCGGTGAAACAGCAGGTCCCCGCTGTCCTCCGCGCTCTGTCCACACAGGATCAACAGCTTCTGAGCCGACTCCCTCGACAGCAGAGAAAACACCTGAACAGACGAAAGAGAGACGGTCAGATGTGGTTTATATTTTCACTGCACACCCTCTTATTACCGAAAGTCAAAGAACAGCAGCAGAGCCAAATGAGAGGGTGAAAAATGGAAACATATATTTGAAATAAGACTTGTGTGTAACTGATTTTAGAGCTAAAATGAGTAAAGTAATATTCAACATATTTTATGGTAGAGCTTCTTAAATGAAGGTATTCTCTGATTTGTGACTTTACATACTTTTTCCCATTTTAAATTAGGCAAAAACTGGTCAAATCCAAATAAAGGCACAGCTGTGTCATTGTGCTTTTCACCTGGACACCTGTCCCCTCACCTCTGAATGAACCTGCTCCTGAGACGGACTGATCAACACCTGGGTGTCCAAAACTTTGGTGCCGTGTCGCAGACACTTCTGTCCTGAGGAGGTTGAGAGAAAACAACAACAGATGGTAGAAGAGGGTCAGACGAGAAGGGACAGAGTCTCCACTGAGGGAATCACAGGAAACCACGACGATGCAGGTCAAAGAGGTGAAAGGGGGGTTGACCATGCGGCTGTTCGACTTGCTAAGTGAAAAAAGAGGAAGGGAACGATGGTTGAAGCGCTGAGTCAGAGGGACTGTGTGAGGACAAGATGCCAAGTTCATTCAGTCTGCAGTGAAGATCCAGTCTGAGAGGAAGTGGACGAGCGGGCGAGGACACAGAGGCGAACACAGCCAACCGGAAATTAATGACCTAAATACGAACAAAAGTTTCACTATCTTTAACTCAAGCTAGAAACAAGAGCAGTAAATTTGGTTTGTCAAGGTTTGGTCCACTAAATATGAAGCTTCGTATTTTCTTTTTTAACCAACTGCCTATTTATATATCGCATCTAGAGCTACCCCTAGTTGGGTATGGTACAGTATAGGTCATCAACACCACCTCCTCCACGTTACCAAATGGGACATGGATCAAGGGAAAAGGTCAAATACAAATAGTATTGCAGGGAATTGTACACACCTCAAACCATTTCATCCTGAGTCACATCTATTTGTCAATTTCACAAAACCTTGACAAAATCCCATCTCAGTTTCTCTGCCACAGACAAAACAATCATTCTACGGCTGTGTTGTCCTCTGTAGAGAAGAATATGTCTGTCTTTGTCACTGTGAGGGAGAGAGAGAGAGAGAGAGAGAGAGAGAGGGAGGTGGCACAGCTTGGACACTATTGTTTTCTGTCCGTAGGGCCCACCCATATTATACAATCGTCCAACTGCTCCTAGACTTCCTTCCTCCGCAGTCGACCCCCCCGACCCGCCAGGCTGGCTGGTTACCACAGAGACAAGGTTTTCTGTGAGGTCGGCGAGTTCGATGGTGGAAGGTTCCCACACAGTTTCGTACCTGCACCCTTGAATGACGCCGTGTGATGGGACAGGAACTCCTGGAGATGGAGGTTCAGGTTACAGGATTTTAAGTCAATGTCCCAGGATCGGATACCTGCAGACGTGAGAGAAATTAGATCAGATGCTGCAATGACATCCAAACATGAGAGAGACATGCAAATTCATGTTTTGTAGGTTATGTTTTGCAAATAGTACATACAATACTACTGCTGCTGCTCCAAATAGATATTTATAAATGCAATGTATATGCTAAAAACCATAAGACAAACAATGTTTGACCAGTTTCTTGTCCTATTTGTATGTTGTTTGACGTGCATAGAAATCTAACACTGGAGAGAAAATTTGGACAATGAAAAAAATGCATAACAACAAAATCTCCAAATTATTATTAATTTCACAGACTAACCGAAGAAAAGATGCATTAGATACAATGAAATTAGGTGAAAACATGGCTGTCTGGTGAGCTCATTAAAAGTTGATGATATACTGGTGGTGAGTGGTTTCCATGGTTTAGTGCTGGGGATATTTGTTTGTCTATTTCTCACTCATTCAGTTTCAGTTTCGGGTTGTCTTCAATCAAAGGCATTTTAAATAGATTATGAGCTCAAACGCCACATCGTCATCCATCCGTGTACATGTGTGGGACTCGCAGATTACAACGCAGTATTCCTGCATCGTATCTTTGTACCCACTGTCTCTTTAGGACACATCGTTCACAAGTGGATGTGTGTTGACTGAACATCCGCCCTGAAACCTTTCCCTCAAAGCTTCTCCATAAAACGCTAAGTGGTGCGAAAGCAGCTCCTGCAGGCTGCTTTTAATTATAACGCGTCCACAGGGAGCAGCAGGAGGAGGAGGAGGAGGAGGAGGAGGAGGTGATGCTGATGCTGTGGAGCATCTCCAGATGATGCATCCTCGGTCAGTGGGGTAGATAAAATCACATATAAATCAGTGAGCCGGTGTCCCATCCTCACCGACGAGAGGTCCGCATCTGATTTGCTTTCCTCCATTCAATATCACGCACAGTGGCTGGAAGAGGCGGACTGAAATGCACGTACCTCGCTGTATCTCCCCGCTGATGAGCGCCTGTGTGTGTCCGAGGTGCGCGGCGGTGCGTCCGACGATGATGAGCACGGAGTATTTATGCGGGCAGAAGTCGAGGTTTGCGGCGCAGGCTGCGCGCCTCGGCTCCTCCCGGACCTCCCTCCCCAGCACCCGGCTGGACGCCATGTTGGAAACTTGCGTTGGGATATGATGTCATTGAATTAAAAAAAAAAAAAAAAAGCTGACAGCGCCTTTTATTATTACAGCGGGATGACAGCTGGTGTGTTGGAATGCAGCCGTGCATGAGGGAATGTGTGTGTGTGTGTGTGTGTGTGTGTGTGTGTGTGGGGGGGGGGGGGGGGGGGGGGGGGGGGGGGGGGGGGGGGGGGGGGGGGGGGGGGGGGGGGGGGGGGGGGCTGCATTGATGATGCACGGAAAAGAGGATCGATATGGTTGATTGTATATCGGTTTCTTTTAAGTGGTGCAGAGTGATCATTGTAATCAAACGCAATTTCCCAACAAGTGATGGCCATGCAATTATCCAAACGATGTTGCGGCTGACAGAGGGCAAGCATGTGGTTTAAAAACTAAAAAGATAATTTACGATGTATTCTTAATACTACACCTTTGAAAAGTGACCCTTTCTTGTACATGTACACAGACACATCTTTGAACCCATGAGTTTTTTTATTGGCTTTATTTTGAAAAATGTTTCCAGAGATCACATTTATCATCTTACACAACAACGTCACACGTTCAAACAGACACAATCCCACACAAATGACCCCACCCCCATCATTAGTGACATGCAGTACTACGTCTCTTTTTTATTATCATCACAAGAAGAACTAGAACAGTTGCAGCCATAGCTCACATTAAGGAGGGGGGAGACCTTTTTGTTCTGGCCCCAAATCCGTGCACTCTCTCCCGCCATCTCCTGGTTTCGTTTTTTTGCTTCTCTCACAAACATTTCAGAACATAGAAGTTGCAGGAAGTCCCCCGGGGACAGCTGCACAGGGTGCCAATGCGCGCGCCTTTACGCACGGCACAAGGCTCCCCTGCGTCGCACTGGGAAGACAACAAAAAAGAGATTTTTTTTAAAACATCATGAGCTGGGAAATTACGCTTTAAAAGTCATATTTGCATCTCAATCCAAAGGTTTACAAACTGACTCAACAAATCCTTTGTCCTCTCCAAAATTTCTAGCCTGTTTCTAAATAACCTTGATACGACTTAGAAAATACAAGATATATTTAAAACTGATTACATTTTTTTGTTTACTTACCGAGGGCAACCAGCCAAGCTTCTTCTCAGAGGGAATCTCCTTACTCCTCAGCTTCTCCAGCACTTCTTGCAACGCGTCAATCTACAGGGAAAAGATAAGAGAGGAATCGAGCTTTTTAAAACTGTAAAACCCTTGTGAGAAGAACAGATTCTCTGCGTGGATCTTAGATGCTTGTGCTTGTGCTAAAATAAGTTGGATGAAACCATCTGAGAACTCACCAGTTCTTTCTCCTGTTGTCTTTTCGGCGAGAAATCCAACGAGCGAGTCTCCACTGAAGAGTCTTCCTCCGCACGAGCGAGCCACAGGCACGCGCAGCAGCAGGTGACCGCGAGGAGGAGAGCTCGTGCGCTGACCATGGTGCTGAAACAGACAGGCGGAGGAGGAAGAGGAGGAGGAAGGGTCCTTGTCTTCAGCAGGTGGAGGGTCTGGAGGGTCTCCTGGACACAGATCCCTCTTTTATAGCAGCTGCCCGAGTGCTGTTGACATCAGCCGGCCTCTGAAATATTCATGGAGCCTCTGACATGGCTGACACCACTCAGCACCTTTGTATCCTCTGCAGGAAGGTGATTGGGTTTACATTTGTTAAAACATATTTGGTGTAGGTGTATAGGTGTTTGATTTAAAGATCATTTCCGTCTCATCCTTTGTTCTTATTTCTGCTCAGCCATAAGTCTGAATTCAGAATAAAAGGGTCCTGTCTGCCAATCTTTAATGAAATGGCTTATTGTTTGCAAAACAAGAATTTCAGTTACATACGCGTATGACTCACCGATGAGTCAGAAATCAGCACACACGGCGAAGAAAAGAACCACCCAACCAAAAGTGAATCGGATTAAGAAATAGACTAATCTGGAAAATCTGCATCATGGGGAGGGGGCATGTTGTATAAATGCAAATTTGCCCATTCTTTGTTTTGCTGTTAATTCTTGCTTTCCATCTTCTTGTGTCACCTCTGTTCAATAAAGCATAAATCAGACCTACAGGTTGACCCCCACTGACATCAATCTACAATCAGGATCCAATTTCCTTTCATTGGAATAACCTTTAGGACCCCCCTGAGCAATGTGTGTGTGTGTGTGTGTGTGTGTGTTATACATCAGTGGCAAGTCATGTTACCCCTGAGGGACCCTTACTCCATCATTTGGTCATGGTCTCCTCCACTGTCTCATGGGGTAAAAGGTGATATCAGCAGAACAGAGGAAATTACAAGGGGCTTCTAGCCCCTCCAGTAAGATGCAATGAAATTTGTTCAAGTGTAATTTGTGTTCAAGTGTAATTTAGTTTAACACCATTAAAAGTTTTGACTCAGACTCTGGTTGATATTAAAATAAATGTCTTTGTTGGTTTGTTGGAGAGGTTGGGGAAGGTATCATTCTCCAAAATCAACAGCTTTCAAACTATGTTTAAAATTACCTGAAGCACAACACAAATGGCCTGCACACTAATAGTTTACAGTGTAATGGGTTTGTGTGGCACTCATTTGGCTTCTTGTAATGCATTTCACCATGTAAGGTCAGCATTGTTCTCTCACGTGATTCCATGACAGGATCAATATTTAACTTTAGACCTGCGAGTTCATCATCTTGGTGTGAAGTAAAGTGATGTTTAAACATAATTGCATCGTTTATAAAATTACATTATGAAATAATCAGGTGATATTGAGCCTGGTAAGTTTGGATGGACAAAATACATTTGGTTGGTTGTGCATAATGAATGGCAATTGAATTATAGTTGTACTGTCTTTAACAGAGTTGCAGTTCATATTGAACTGTGATTTTGAAATATCTAAGTCGTTCATAAAACTTTCCCATTATCATCATCATTAAAAAATCTAATTGTTATCATTGTTTGCGTCGTTCGTCTTGTTATTGTTCTCGTTGTTATTACCCCTTTAATTTGTCTTGAGGGGTTCTCACAGCTGCACTGCTTGAACCCATAACAATAATATGGTGGACCATACCAAATCAAAGGCACCTGGCCACACCCATTTTGCGGCTTTGATGTTTTGCTGCATTCGATTATATGCGGTCACGCTCATTTTTGCCACTTTGATGTTTCGCTCCCTATACTGCAGTATCAGTTTTAATACGGCAAAAACCGAGCATGACCAATAGGGTTACCGCAGCTGTTACTTCAACAGAATATTTACATATATATACAGCACCGGAACCTTCGCAATTTAAACTGCTGTTCCAGCCGGGCGCTAAAAAACAACGGACACGCGGAAGTTGCTGAATTGCCCACTTCCTGCTGGGGTAGCACTCGGTGTAATCCCTGCTCCGTTTTCCTGCCGTCGTTTGGTTTCTAGCTAATACAACAATGTCAGAAAGAAAAGTGTTGAATGTAAGTACCGGCTCGTTGTTTGGTCCCGTGAGCGAACAGTTAGCCTCGGAGCTCGCAGCTAACACTTCTGTAGCTCACTGTTACTGTGTCTGCTCATATCAGAACTTTAGACTTTTAAAAATACAGTTTGTGTTATTGCCTGTTGTTTAGTAATTTAAAGATTTTCAATATAAATATTTTTCGTGTTTTGTTTTCCACAGAAATACTACCCTCCGGATTTCGATCCGTCCAAAATCCCAAAGCTCAAACTCCCCAAGGATCGTCAGTATGTGGTTAGATTGATGGCTCCATTCAATATGAGGTGCGTCTGTCTGTCTTAATTCATGTTTACATCATCTTAACAACAGCAACTGGGTTAAATTTGCACATAGGCAGTCCTATTACTTCACCAGTCAAAGTGAAAACAGCCTCAATACAATATATACAATAAATTACATTTTTGCTTGTTATCTATGTCAGAACAAAAGAGACACTGTTATCTATTTGCAGTTTGAGCGGGGCATCTCTTGATAAGTCCTTAAGGTTCATTCTGGTTGTTTGCAGGTGTAAAACATGTGGGGAGTACATCTACAAGGGGAAGAAGTTCAATGCACGTAAAGAGACGATTCAGAATGAGGTGTACATGGGACTGCCGATCTTCCGTTTCTACATCAAATGTACTCGGTGTCTTGCTGAGATTACGTTTAAGGTAAGTTCTAGATGTTCTAATTATTCCAGGTATTTCACTGAAAGCAGACAAAAAGCACTTTGGTCATGACATCTTCAGAGTAAAATTGTGTCTTCTTTTGTAATCCCATGTCTCTCGTAGACCGATCCACTAAACACTGATTACGCCATGGAGCACGGCGCAACTCGGAACTTCCAAGCAGAGAAACTAATTGAGGAGGAGGAGAACAGAATACAGCAGGAGAGAGAAGAGGAGGAACTCAACAACCCCATGAAGGTCAGTGCATAAACATCTGCCATGATCGTGTTATTGGCCACATTCAGGCATATGTTATGAGATGCTAAATGTATTCCATCTTCGGCCAGGTGTTGGAGAACCGCACAAAGGATTCCAAGATGGAGATGGAGGTTTTAGAGAATCTCCAGGAGCTGAAGGAGCTGAACCAGAGGCAGGCTCAGGTGGACTTTGAGGGAATGATTGACCAGTACAGAGCACTGGAGAAGAGAGAGAGGGAAAGGGAGAAAGAAGAGGATGAGCTAGAAACCAGGTAAGTACGTATGTAAGGTTGAAATAGACAATGGCCAGTAACGACTACGATCTCCCATTGACCTGGACTTTGCCTATGTCTTGTTTTGTCACATTCATTCTTATAATGATGTTGAACGCATCAAGTGTAGACTTAAGCAGGAATCAAAGACTGAATTCAGAAATGGTTTCTCAGGAGCATGTTGGAGCAAGTCCTCGTGAAGAGACTAAGAGATTCTGACTCTGACTCTGATAAGGAAGACGAGGTGAGCAGGCGCTCGCAGTCAAACGAGTCCAGCACGGACAAACCGACAGACATCCTCACCTCTTACAAACCCACAGAGACAAAGGTTTGTATGGCCACCCACATAAAACCAGCATATGTGTCAGTAGTGAATATTAGATTGTCTCATGCTGTGTGTTTCTACAGGGTGCCTCAGCTGGGGGGGTGAAGAAAGCCAAGACTGAGAGCTGGGAGAAGAGTGTGGGGACACTGGGTGGGGGAAAATCTCTGGGGTCCTTGGTGGTGCGAAAGAAACCAACGGCAGCTGCCAACAAACTCAGTCCAGTGGTGGCCACTGCTGCTCCATCATCATCACAGACAGGTGACCTATCAGGTTCTCGGTTTATGACATTAGCTCATAGATATTGGGACAGATGTCCACCATCGCTTGCAGATGATTTTTGAAAGTCACTGCTAATCTTTTATCCTGTTTTACAGATTCACAGGCGTCGAAGACGACAGAGTCTACCAATGCTTCAAAGCCAGTAACCACGCAAAGTGGCTCTTCGTCTCTCAGCCTGCTGGGGGCGTATTCAGACAGTGACAGCAATGACAGTGACTGAGTGGAAGTTTCCTTGAGCAATTGACAGGCAATTATGAGTGATGCAGAATATTATGATGTGAACCTCTTTGTACTGCACAGAATTGTATTTAAAGGTTTACCCCATGAAAACCTTTCTGTAGAACTGTCAAGAACAGAAATCAATTATATTATAAATCAGCAGATCCATTTGTTCATTCAACTGTTAATGTTGGTAATTTTCCCCATAAAATCTGTTTGAATTTTAATGTTTATTAAAAATCTGTTTCACTTTTAACAGTTATGTTATTGTCTTATTTTCTATATTCTGCCCCCCTTCCACGATCTCCTGGTTATTCACTGAGTAAGTGAGTCATAATGACAGGAATATTAAACATTACCTCAAACATTTGGGTGCTGAGAAGGGTGAGCTTATGTAAAAGCACTGGCAGTGTTTAGTTTCATATATTTACTATTGTAAATGTATGTAATTCAACAGAAGCCCTTGGGACAGTGTGATTCTCACGTAATTGCATGTTTATTTTACAGCCTTGGGAAATAAAGGTATGTTTTGTTATCCAACCAATATCTATTCTGCGCAGCCTTGATTTGCTTACAATTAACTGCAGATCCTTCTTGCTATGTCTGTATGTGGTGCTCATATTGCAAAGCCTGCAGACGTTTTTCAGTATTTTTAATCTAACCAACATTTTCACATAAAAATGTGTATATAATATAATAATATATATATTGTGATACTGGAATCGGATTATTTGACAATTAAAATGCCATATCCAATGATCTAGATTTAAATTTATTCTCAGTATGGTCATTTCGATTTACCATCTTTTATTCAGCAGCACTCATCCTGGTTTTCTTTCACTGCCAGGAATAAAACATAAACTGGAAACATAAACTAATCATAATCATGTCTGTAACTACATGTTATTGTTTTGTATGTCGTCTTCATATTAGGATCGGACTCCATATTTAAAGTCGACCCAGGAGAAACATCCGCCCACTCCCCTTTAAGGCAGCCGTAGACTGTTGTGTCGGGGACGGAGTGACTCTGCCCCGCGGTCCGCCGCTCTGCTCCGGTCCCGGCTAACGTTAGCTGCTCGACGGCTGGACCGATTTCACGGACAACGATGTGTTGTCTTTGTCCGGCAACGTCGAGCGGAAACACCGGATGGTAGGACCAGGAGCAAACACAACACCCGGACCCGGAGCCGTCAATGCAGAGAAAGAGGGTGAGCTCGGGTAGCCTAGATGCTAGCTCCACTTAGCAAACTTAGCTTCGGAGCGTTTACACATTAGCAAACCTCCATTCGGCGAATTTGAAATACATCTGATCCTCACGTGGGCAGCACAACCGTAGGAGGACACTCATATGTCCATCTTGTTGTGTTCAATTAAGAATGAGAAGCTTTAATTAACTAGTGAGGAATAACTAATTGATCGACACCCCCCCTCCTCCTCCGATTTACCCGAAATGCTAACTAGCGGTTGTTTAATGGTCGCTGTGATTTGCGGAATTAATCGAAATCAAACTGTCAGCTTTCCCTCACGGTCGAAGAAGCTGTAATGGCGTGCCAAGTATTATCTCTGTACCTGTTGATTTATCTTTTAAGGCCAATGTAGGTCAAACAATGTGGGCTAACCAGGGCTAACTAATGCAAACAAAAGCACCGACTGCAGCTCACAGGCCCCTAAACTAACGAGAGAGTAATAATTCACTGTCCATTCACTAAAGCCAGTCAGATGGCTAGTATTTGAATGTTAGAATAATACATACACATTTATATTAAGAGTGTAAATGGTTCATGTGTACTCCATTCATTGTACAGATTTGTCTTGTCTCACTTTAAATTGTTTTAATTCCATCCACATTTTTATTGTTAAGTTAATGTCACTTGTAATAATAATAATTGTGTATGCAGCTGACGATTGGTGCTGGAATATTTCAAAGTTTCCCCATGTGAGGCAAATAAGAAATTATTATCATTGATCGTTGATTGAACTTAACTTTCTCTTCTCGGACTCTACTCTGTGTTGTCGTTCCCCAGATCCATGGCAAAGTGGCTGAAGGACTACCTAAACTTTGGCAGCAGGCGTGACCCTCCACAGCCCCCGAGGCCAGATTATACTGAGAGTGAGATCTTGAGGGCTTACAGAGCTCAGAAAGAACTCGATTTCGAAGACCCATACCAGCACTCAGATAAAGAGCAGCAGAATGGCGGTTTCAGCTCCTGCAGTGCCACAATGAGCCTTCCCTCGTTCCCTGCGTTTGGTTCAGTGATGCCTAATGGTGTGGAGGTATGGCCAGCTGTCACTGAGACACATTTACATTTTAGATGTTTATTATTGAGCTCAGATTTGTCACTGCCAGCGCTCATGTCCCACATTATTAGCATCAGTTTGGATTGCCATTGAAAGTGTCTTTCCTTTTCCATGTTACATTACAGGTGAAAGTGGTGTCTCCTAAACACAGACTCATTAAAGTGGACTCTCAGGAGTTTGGTCGCTGTAAAATCCCCTTGAGTCCTGTAACCGTTCAAGAAGAACCAGTACGCGATCTTTCTGTCTTTCATTTTCTGTCTTCTAATTCTCTGCTCTTGATCTAAATTTCTCACACATTTCCAGCTCGTCCTCCAGATTTTATTGTTAATCGCCTTTTGTCTCTCCCTCCTCTCCAAAGGTGGTTCCCTCTGCCCCAGCAGTTTCAGACACTGACTACTCGGACCCATTTGATGCCCGTCCAGACCCAAGAGTGAGACCAACCTGGGAGCCCAAACCTGCCCCGACAGATTGCTGCAGCTACATGGAGCCGTTCGAGGCCCAGCGGATCATCTCAGGTTTATAATAATCCTTTAATCTTCCACAAAGCAGTTCACTTCTACGTTAAAATATACAACAGTATTTTTAATGTATTTTTGTCTGTATGTTTTCATTGTAGAACTGCAGCACAGCGCAATGACTAACAGACCTGGAGGTGGAGATCCTGGTCAGTTGTATGATAACCCATATGAGGAGAAGACTCGGCACCACCACCACCACCACCACCGCGCTGCTCCACCAGCACAGCAGCAAACTCACAAGGTTGAGGGCGGACTGGGCCTGATCGACAGCCGGGAGAGCCGGCTCCCACAGGACGACGAGAGGCCGGCCGATGAATATGACCAGCCGTGGGAATGGAAGAAGGACAACATCTCTAAAGCTCTAGCAGGTACATTTTCATTCTCCATGTTGAAGTTCCTGCGTCTTCTTTCTTTTAAAGTAACCCACTGCATCTGTCGTTCTGGCCACAGTTCAGTTTGAAGGGGCAGAAAGGGAGCGATCGCGAGCTCAGACAGAACAAACCAGGCTCACCAAGACAGGAACCACCTCAGCCGAGTCGACCACACTGCGCTTGGCTGGTGACACCCCTCCTCTCCTGGGGGAGAGAGTGGATCCGTTTCTGCCTCTGGAGAGACAAGTGTAAGTCAACACGTTCAACAACTCCCATTTGATTAGTTTGAAAACTATGAATTGGTTTGTCAATAAGATGTTAGAATATAGTTCCAGAAAAGTGCATCACTTCTCCCAGCTTTAATCACTTTGCAGGTTGTAATATTTTAGTCTTTGTGCTCAAATCTAGGACAAAGCTGAGATGCAGCATAACATTTTAAGTTCTAGGTCTATTTGCTCATGCTCTCCTGCAGATGGTACCACGGAGCACTGAGCCGCTCGGAGGCAGAAACTCTGCTGACTCTGTGCAAAGAGAGCTCCTACCTGGTGAGGAACAGCCAGAGCTGCCGCAACGACTACTCGCTCTCACTCAGGTACGTCCCTTCCTTGGTCCCTGTGACTTAACTCATCTTGGTGCCAGTTGAACGGTTCAGTGCGTCACGCGTATCTGCTGCTTTGCCATCAATGTAGTAGTTCTGTTATTACACTGGGGTACTGGAGTAGTGTGGGGACTTGGTGCACTCCATGGAAATAGGGATTTCAAGTCCAGATGCTGGTAGTGTACCACATAGTGCTGTGCTACTTCAGACTCCAGCCCTGCGCACTACTGGATCTAAAAATAGATCTCCTCATTCTGCCTTAATTTGAAGTATCACTGCAATCTCATAAAGGGGATTTCTAATCTAGTGAACTGCATTGTGCCCTTTCAGTAATAGTCTGATCCACTTTTTGCCTCATTTAAGGTTTGTTTGTTCCAGGCAACTTTTAATTCATCAACTTTTTCCCCATCCTCATCTGTGAATTCACAATCCAATGATGTGTGATAACAAACTGTTGATAGAAACTATCAGTGAAGACTCAGCACCACCTCTTCATCCCCTGCTCTCTCTGTCCATATTTCCCAGGAGCTGCAAAGGCTTCATGCACATGAAGTTCGCTCAGTCTGCAGACGGGCGTTATGTGCTGGGTGAGAACAGCCCTCCCTTCTCCACCATCCCCGAGGTCATCCACCACTATACGACACACAAACTGCCGATCCGCGGCGCAGAACACATGTCCCTACTGTATCCTGTCATCGTTCAGACCCTCTGACGGCGACCAACACACACTCTTTCTCCCGGTGCTACTGAACACAACATAAACTCAATGTTTAACCATATCTACCCTCTATTTCCACATGCCTTTCTCTCTGCTCCTCTATCAGTACAACAGACTGGACGGTTGGGTGCCATTGTTTCCTTTATTGTTTCCCTCCCCCACAAACCCAGTAACTACGCTGCTGGTTTAATGACAGAGCTCAGTGCCTCATTACTGAGGTTCCTGTTGTTAAAGTCCACCAGCTCCTGAAAACCAGCGATCATCTGTAAAGTTTGGTAGCTGCAAAACTTTTAGTTTGAACAGGAGAAATACAAACTTCAGTCTTGCGGTGTCTGAACATGGTAGAATCTTAAGAATCTTGCATTGAGAGTTGCCAGTGTCTGAAAGGGTAGTGGTGGAGTTTTCCGTTTAAGCATGTGCCAATAATCTAAGTTGATCCAATACAATACAGCCGTTATTCACGTGTGAATTTCTCGTTATAAGGTGACACAAAAACCCACCAGTTAGACATAGTCCGTAGAAAGTGCAGTAATGTGCTGTAACTACATGCAACGCTGCTTTTTATCCCTAAATGTCCTTTACAAGACAAACCAAACTTATGTAACCCTGACTGTCTGTGAGCTCCGGGTTCTGCCGTGACTGCGAGCCGCAGTTCATCAGGGTTAACATGTGAGAAACACATCGCGACAGTTTAATGTCGAGACGGACAAGACTTGTTAACTTCACGCAGTAACTGACTCCTGCAATACTAGTTTAGAGAGTAATAACTGCAGTATTATATTGAAAGCTTGTGGCTTTGTGATCATGGTTATAAACGACGCTTTGGTAGATGATTTACTGTGGTTTTATAAGATTTTATGTCTGTTGAAAATAAATAAAAGTTGTGGTCTGTTTTTAAGTCATCTGTGCATCTTTTATTTTGGTTAATGTCAGCATACATGTTAGAGCACTGACATTTCGGTTAATGTCACTGCATCTGAGTTTCCTGTTCCTGTGGAATCACGTTAACGATAATCTTGCCCACGTTGTTATTGGCCTCCATGTGCCTGTGAGCCTCTGCGATGTCCTCCAGCCTGAACGTGCTGTCAATCACCGGCCTCAAGGAAGCCGCCTGGTTTGAGAAATGTGATAACACTCGGCGAGAAAAAGCTTCGACCAGGTCCGCTTTGTACTGAGGAGAGAAAAGGTCAGTGTCAGTCACAGACCTGGAAATAAATACAAGGGGCTGTAATGTGAAGATAGATGGACTCTTGGCTGACCCCTGGTGGCCTGCTGCTGTATAGCTCAAAGGTCCTCCACACTATACATTTAAATATACTCAAAGGTGGTTTCTGTCATTTTTGTGTTGACCTTCTCAAACTCAAACATTCAACCTTTTTTCCAGCAGGTTTGTTTAACCAGAGGCTGACGATTGGATGCCCGGACATTGATACCGCAGCTTCAGCCCCAGACACGTCATCTCTCTCTATTTGAGTCGCCTCAAACAATCGAAATGAGACCGATTATCATTTCATCTCAGTCTGCTCGTTGTTGCTTTGTTGGAATCCTCACCTGAAGGCTGCGGGAGCGGAGGAGGCTGCTGAGGAAGTGTCCTCGCTTTGCGAGCAGCTTTCCCAGAAAATCTCCCTCCACCGCTCTGCCGCCCATGGTGCCGTACAGCACCCACCGTCCATCGGTGGCCAAGCAGCTCATGTTTTGCTCCCAGTTGCATCCACCAATGCAGTCGAGTATGACATCTGCTCCCCTGCCTGTGGCATCACAGTTTTTAGTGGAACACAAACCAACATCATCATACTTGGCCTCTGGCTGTGTGTTTATCCACAGCTGAAAATAGTCCCAGACCAACTCAGATCAAATCCTTTAACCAAATGTTTAACTAGAACATCTAATTATTTTTATTTCTAACAAAGTCACTATATGCCACGATATTGGTTTTTGTGTGTTTGGAATTTGTAGACAACAGCATTGAATGACATTGAATTAGTAATTGTGAAACATTAAGAATGAGAAGAACTACAGAAACATCAACAGACCTTTGTCATATTTGCTAAATCAAAAGGACAAAATCATTCCTCAAATCTCACCTCCTGTGAAGTTGTGAACTCCCTGTGCAAATTTTTCCTCTTTGTAGTTGATCCCGGCTGCGGCTCCAAGTTCCTCGGCCATCTTTAGCTTCTCTTTGCTCCCGGCCGTAACGATGGACACGGCGCCGAGCAGACGAACCAGCTGAACGGCAGCGGTTCCCACGCCGCTGCCTCCAGCATGAACCAGCACCACCTCACCCTCCTTCACCTGAGCTGCAGTCGTTGTACATGTTAAATTATTGTGTTGTAGTTTTAACGTCTGATTGTGTTTTCCTGTTTTTAGTTCATGACATTTTTCTTTTAAAAAAGCAGGTATACCTACGAGCACCAGCAGCTGGAAAGCGGTGAGCCAGGCCTCGGGGATGGCAGCAGCCTGGCACAGGGTGAGATTCTGGGGAACGGCCATGAGAAGCTCCTCAGGCACAGCAACGTATTCCGCGTACCCTCCTCCACTCAGCAGGGTCATGACCCTGTCCTCTGGCCTCCAGCCTCTTTTCAACCCCGGGCCCAGCGTGTCCACAGTGCCAGCCACCTCCAGGCCGATGATGTCGCTCTCACCTGCAGGAGGTGGGTACAGTCCTCGCCTCTGAGGAGAGAACAGGGGGAATTCCTCTTTATTATTCGACGGCAATGCAGCTGGCATTAGACAACAGTATATTGTACTTACCTGTAATAAATCTGCCCGGTTCAGAGCAGTGGCGTGAACTTTAATCAGGACCTTCCGTGTTTAGGTTGAGGTCTGGGAACCGTGCGCAGCAGCAAACTCTCTGGTCCTCCCGGCACGTCCACGCACACCGCCCGCATCATCTCTGCAAAACTCCGGCTCTTTCTCCAGGTCTGCTGATGAAGTTAAGTTGGTGTTTCCAAAAAAGGGAAGTCAAGATCAGTGGCAATAATGACCACACCAGACCACACTGCAGATGTGGCCATCTCTGTGTTTTTACAGATCACTTTTCAATGCTACATCAAAATGCAAACATGCATCTGTCTTCCTCTTCAATTGGTGACATTATTATTGTTTTTTATTATGAAGTGTTTGGTTAAACTGTTAAATATCAAGCCTCAAACCAATGAATTTATTTATTTATTTTTGTAATGGAAAACATTTAAAAATTATTGCATATTTTAAATATTAATACATTTGCAAAACATGTGCGTATTGAGAGTTTGCACGTCAGCCTCCAAATACCCCTTTCATTTACACTATGGAAAACAAAGCATACATCACACATTTCATCAGAAAGTCTTCACTAGTTGCTGTTTCAGGAATTCGGGCGAACCAGCGTGTGGCGACGTGAACAGAGGAATTATGAAACGAGGATATGAGCAACAAACCGTTTTAGCAGAGGAAAGAAGAGGAGACAGAACAGTTCAGTTCTTCGCTATTTGTTTGACCGAGTTTCACAATCGCCAGTTGCGTAACGCGCATGTGCAGGAATGTGACCGGATCCGCTCGTTAAAGAGTTTAAACCTGCAGTGGCTGAATGAGACTAAGAGCTGGAACCGTATGAGCAGAGTTCACAGTGTAAAACAGTTCATCGGAACCGACACTTATCCGCATTGTGTCCGATGATGAACTCACCAGAGAGAAGACGTTTAAAGCGTCTTTCACTTGGAGAATACAAAATAAAACAAAGTAGGATTGTTGGGAAGTTTGGTCCTCCTCACCACACTGTGGAAGAGGCGGAGGAAGAGGAGGCTCCAGGCTGTGTGACTGTAATGAGTCACGTTAAAGGAATAATACGCGTATTTATCCTCCCCAACAGGATCAGTGAGGATCTCAGATAAAGATGTTTTCTTTGTGACACACAATTCCATAAGTTTAGGAGCAACTGAAAGTAAACTTACATATTTGATACATATACCTACATACTGAAATGACAGTTCCCTATTAATCCACTTATTCTGAAACCTTTAATGTCTAAGTTTATTCTCAAACAACATGAGGCAGAGACTGAGGTGCCTCAAAGTTTTTGTTCTTGCACTAAAGGTCTGCAGTAGTTTCCTATAATACTGCATTTTATTTAGAACTACAATATTGTGGATGTCATTTTATGATTGCTACATCTTGTGGATCTCAGCAATCATGTGACAATGTTATTTATTGTGGAACCTGCAAGCAGCTCTGCGACTGTGGAGGCCTTCTGAAATCTAATCTTACTGCATTTAACCAACAATCTCATTCACTTTGCTGCAGATACAATGGGGCTATTATATTACACTGCCTCAGACATCCATAGCAGCGCACGTCTAAACAGAACTGTGGAGAATGATGCACGTTCATCAGGTAACAACACTGGTTTTATTATGAAGAGTTACACGATGAACTTACAGGAAAAATGTGTTTGTCCCTCTAGGTCTTTGACAAATGGATCTAGTTCACAGAAGATGGGTTCTGCAGAAAGAGCTGAGTGTGTTGAACCAAAAGGTGGACAGGGAGCTTCAGCAGAAATTGAGCATGCTGGACAAACAATACCGCTACACCTGTAAAATGCTGCAGCAGAGACGGGACTTGCTGGTAAAGGAGCAGAGGCGAGTGGGGATGGTGAAAGTGTGTGAGCCCAAAGCCACAGTCCACATCGCCATGAAAGAAATCAGAGAGCACAAGGATACAGACACACATGTGAGAGCCGTTCGCACCTCTGACGGCAGGAGATGGTGCTCCAGCAAATCCCAGCACAGCCAAGATGGATCCGAAGCGGTGAAGAGCCGGTCAATCTCAGTGCCGCCGGCCTCTTCAGCCAAACCCACAGGTCCGGTGCGACAAAGATGCATGCTGTCTCTCATGCAGATGAAAAATATTGCAACCATTGACTCGATATCAGAAAAAGAACTCGCCAAGCAACAGCAGAGAGCCCAAGAGGAACTGGAGCGGGCACGGCGGCTTCAGAGGGAAGCGTTGCACAAGAGGGTGGCAGAGTTTATAGAAAGTCTCAGAGACAAAAGCAGCGTAGAAACACTGGAGCCTCGATAGAGAAACCTGACAAATGTAGCAGCTAGCATTACTATATAGACTATCTGATTACTTGATTAAATAATATTCCCCATCTTCTTCATGGTCATCAAAGCTTTGTGCAGTGGCGTCTCCATGAGCAGGCTGCAGTTTTTCTTCCACTCTGGAGACTCAAGAATCTCCTTGACTGAAAAAAATAGGTAGTACTGATAGTACAGATTACTTGAAGTACACAATCCTTGTATTAATAGGTTTGTTGGCGAGGGATATACTTGTATATTTTAAAAACCCATCAACTAAAATATACAACTGTAATCCATTAGTTATGTAGTAACCTACCATCGCATTCGAACTGGACTCTTGTGGGAAGACAGGCGGTGTGGTTGGCGTAGTCCAGCGTGCAGAGGATGGCGGTCTTCGTCCTGGGCACAGTGAACATCAGCACCAGTATCGAACACAGGACATTACTCTCCATCACTTCGATGGACTTGTGCTGCTCCTGCAAACAGGTGGAGGACACAGACAGGATCAAATCATAATGTGAGTTTTGTTTCTGAGGATGTTTGTATAAGACAGATACAGTATTTAAACCAATGAGGGGTTGTTGTTATCACCGCTAAGCGCCAGTTTTGTTTTCCTACAGCTTAATAGAACCAAACCTTGACAAGCTTCAGCTGCTGCTGTCGCCCAGCAAAGGCGTTGAGATGTTGGCTGAGTGTGTCCAGAAAAGCCCTTATGTCTGTCTGCATGTCGCTCTGCTCAACGAGGCTGCTCAGAGGAATGAACGGGGGGACGTTGTGACGGCTGATCCTCAGCGTTGGTCTGAGGTCGATGTCCAGGTTGTAGGTCTCCAAGAAGACGCCCTCGTAGGCCGTCGCCACAGACACGCACACTCCCTTGCCGTGGCGCGTCTTGACAATGTCGTACCCCCCTGGTGACATCAGCAAAGGGTGAGGAGAACGTAAAGGCTCACTGTTATGGACACAGGTGATAGTCTCTACCGATGAGGTGATGAGCGAGCAGAAGATCCTTCAGTTGTGTGTGTCTGGCCATCAGCTTCAGTAGCTGTGAGTCTTCATCCATTTCCTCATCTTCTTCTTCAGTGTCCAAAGAAGTCCTCAGTCTCTGAAGACTCTGTCACAGGACAATCGATCAATCATCTGATCTGTCTGTAGCTCTATTACCCACCTGATGTGTCTGTACCTCTATCACTCACTTGGTGTGTCTGGAGTTCTGTCTTCAGCTGCTCTCTCCGGGCCTTCAGGGCTTCAACCTCCTCCCTCAGCTCCTTCACGCGGCTGCGCTGCGGGGGAACATGCCTGCGGCTCCTGGCCTGGACCTCCAGCAGACTCAGGTGACTCAGAACTCCTGCGGGCCGGACACACACACACACACACTTAGTAGCTCCCATTCAAACACTCGGCTGTTAGCATTAGCTGCTACAAGCACAACAAACTAGCGCACATTCTGCGCAGCTCTTCGTGGTGTCAGTTACCTTTGGCCGGTGCTCCCTGCATGTCACTGCAGCCGTCTCTGATATAATCTGTTTAACTGTGAGTTTCACTTTGTCTTTAATGTTTTGTTTCACTCGGTGTAAACACTCACTGTGGTCGTGTGTGTTTTTCTAATTTGGCGGCTCCTGCGTCGTCATTGTTGGTGCATTCACCGTGTTAACAAAATAATCGGACAATCTTTGCGCCACTTCACAATTCTGTAAACCAGTACACACGAACTGTTCTAGGAATCCAAGTGCTCAGCTTCGAGCTTACACATATCTGTATGGGTTCATTTTTGTTCATTTCAATATATTTTCTAGCTTCTTCAAAAATGAAGTGAAGGGACCGGCCACTGCTACCCGTGGATTGTCCGAGGAGAACATGAATGCAGCACTGTCTAACCCGCCTACACGTTTAACCTCGTCCCGGAAGTAGATTCAAAACAGCTTGATCGCGTGGGTGAGGTGAGGATGTGAGTTTATTCCCGACTTCAAGAACACGACTCATGAGACAGGGCACACCAGGATTTTCTACAAGCGGAAAGTTCAGCCAGTGTTTTATCGTTTCCTCTTGTTTCTGCTGTGGGACATGTTGGATCGAGAGGCCTTTAACTAACGTTGCTCTCCTGACCACAGCTCAGTAAACAGCATGGCGCCACAGTCTGGTCACAGCGGTGCTGACACGTAAAGGTGAGTCTTTGATTTCAACTTATTGGATCAATGCCTCCAACATGCTGTGTTTATTTCATTTATTTTATTTTCTATTCGTGTTTCCTTACGTTCAGTTGCACAATTACAGCTGTCAATATTCATGTACTCTTCGTCTATTACAGTTTGTTGTGACCTTTCTGTTATTCGTGGGTTTCTTTAGTGATACACCCATCCACGGATTATTAAGCATATCTAGACTTTTTCTTCAAACAGTCATCGGCCCAAAAAAAATTCTTGAGCAATCACATTTCTCACAAATTAAATTTCTCATTATATATATATATATATATATATCTCATTAATCTCATAAATTTAAAATACTAAAAAGCAAATTTTTGGTGTAGTGAGACAAAACAGTTACATGAGTGACAGTGAGTAAGAGTAAATGTTTGTTCACTTCCTTCTTGTTTTACTGATCTTTATCAGTTCAGCTCTACTAAAAGTGCTAATACAATTTCCTGACTTAAGTTTTAGTACCTGTTAAGATATCAAGTGCTTGCTTGACACGTCTGTCAGGTTATTTGGCACCAGTTAAAGCAATTGCATCATTATCAGTACAACATCCCTAGATCCTCACTATGGTTCATGTGTTGCCCAGCCAGTTTATATTTTGCCTTATATGACCAACAATGCTTTATAAAAGTGATTTTACAAATGCAAATACATGAGCAAAAAGAACCAAGGAAAAATCCAGAACAATCAGAGTTGGGTGAAATGCCTCAGGAAAGTAAGATTCACTGAAAGATCTGGCTGGAAACAAACTGAAAACCTGTTGTCCACAATGCTTGTTGACCTGTGGAGTCCACAAACACTGGTTCCTGTTGTTTGTCTGTCGACGGCAGCAGGAGCCAGAGTAACTAGATACTTGACCTTTAACCCTGAACGTGTCCAAAGCAGCGCTCAGAATTTGAGTATTTTTGGATTAGGATCGTTGGGGGAGGGAAGTTGGCACAGAAAGTATCTGACTCTGATTTGTCCTATTTCACAGACCGGAGGTCGTCTCGTGTGACAACTGACGCAAACAAGACGTGAAGACTTCTTCCGTGAAGGAATGTAAATATGTGAAAAAACCAGCTCAGTGGAATTGAGCATGTGAAGGTTTGATTCTTTTGTCCTTGAAAACATCAATCAGTTTATTGTTTCAAGGAATTAAAAAAAAAATGGCATTTTGTTTCTGTTTGCTGGATGCTTAAGATTTGCGCCTCAAGTCCTCAAGGTTTTAATCTCACTCCACTATCACTGTCTAGAAAAGACGAAATAACAAACTAAATCCAGACAAAATGTTGGAATTGCTCAGATCAGTGTTGTGTCTTTCTCCAGGGCTGCTGGACTCTCCTGGCTCATGGGTGTGGACAAAGACGCTTCTCATCCGTCTTACTGTGCGACTGCGGGAGGAAGAAACCTCCAGCTGCAGCCAGGAGACGATCACAATGGACCCCTCTGACCACAAGCACTTCACGGTTATAGACTATGTGGTATTTGCCATTTTGCTCGCCGCCTCCATGGGCATCGGCCTCTACTACGCTCTGTCCGGCGGTCGCCAGCGCACCACGCAGGAGTTCCTGATGGCGGACAGGAACATGCACTGCCTTCCTGTTTCTCTGTCGCTCATCGCCTCGTTCCAGTCCGCTGTGGCGATCATCGGCGTGCCAGCGGAGATCTACACACACGGCACTCAGTACTGGTTCATCGGCTGTGCCTACATTCTGGGTCTGCTCATTCCAGCGCATGTTTTCATTCCAGTGTTCTACAGACTGAGGCTCTCCAGCACGTACCAGGTTTGAACATTAACGTCTCCAGTTGCATTGGTTTTGTTTCCAGGTGTCTTTTCCCTCACATTTGTAGTGTTTTGTTTCCTCAGTATCTTGAACTGCGCTTCAGTAAAGCAGTGCGTATCTGTGGAACTTTGACGTTCATCTGTCAGATGGTGAGTTCAGTCCCAGCGACTCTGATCTAAAACCAGTGCTTCGCATTAATACAGATACTAATACAGATATATAAATGTATATTGATGTGTTGAAGTTATAATCAGGTGGATTGATGCAGCTATTTCATTGGTTTCAGAATCTGTCTTTGTGTGTTCACCTCTATAAGCTCAATATATATTTAAATTGCTTGGCTGCAGGTTATCTATATGGGAGTCTGTGTCTATACTCCTGCCTTTGCACTAAATACGGGTAAGAAAATGTCTTTACATTTTCTCTGACTTGTGAAATCTGAATGGATGCATGTTTTACTGTGTCTGTGTTTTCTCTCAGTTACTGGTTTTGAGTTGTGGGGAACAGTGCTGGCCACTGGGCTCGTGTGCACGTTGTACACAACGATGGTGAGTTATTTCCACTCAGCCACATTCATTTAACTGAGGATCACGTGGAGAGAAAAGTCTCCAGTTAAAGGATGTCATGCATTCTTCAGTTATGAGTTTTACTGTTGGCCTGTGTCCTGTGTGTCCCCGTCAGGGAGGCTTGAAAGCCGTCATCTGGACGGACGTCTTTCAGACTGGCGTGATGTTTGCGGGCCAGCTGGCCGTCATCGTGGTCGGGGTGCAGAAGACCGGTGGCGTGTCGGAGGTTTGGAGGAAAGTCGGGGAGGGAAACCGCATCTCCGGCCTCGAGTAAGTCGCCATCAGTCAGGAGCTTCAGCAATATCACTGGCTGTGAATCCCTCTATAGTTGAGGGTTCATAACTCAGAGCGTCTGTCTTGTTTTCAGCCTGAACCCGGATCCAACAGAGAGGCACACATTCTGGACCCTGGGGGTCGGAGGGGTCTTCCTCATGCTGTCCCTGTACGGAGTGAACCAGACTCAGGTGCAAAGATATCTCAGCTCGCGCTCAGAGAAGGAGGCTGTCAGGTACAACGGACCGTAGCTTCTCAGCCTTTCTGTAGATTCTCCTGTTGGAATCACAGGAAAGTCCTAAACTCATGCAGCTTGTGTTTGGAAGACAGAACATTTAGAACAGATAATGTACAGTCTCCAGCTGTGGACGTGACAGTCACCCTTTCCTATGTAGCTGCATTCAGTTAAGTAAATCACCTGAGGAACTGATTCCACCAGTCGTTCTAGTTCACAGAAGTGTTTATGTTTTCTCTTGGTTCTTGAGATGGAAAAAGTTGCTCAGGTCTTCAGTCCCCGAAGGGCGAATTAGGGCAAAGTCACATGCAGTGGTGACGAATATTTGCTTCTCCTTCACTTCCTCCTGTAGCACCACCTGCAGGTGGATATATGAAATATAGCTCAGTGAATATTTTAGAGACTAAAATGTTGCCGACTAGTTTAGAATTCAAATGATCATCTGGCCAAAATCTTTACGTGCTATTTAGATTGACTGTCCCCATCCCCCCGTGCAGGTCCTGCTACATGGTGTTCCCCTCCCTACAGCTGGCTCTGGCTCTCAGCTGTGTGATGGGGCTGGTGATGTTTGCACGCTACTGTGGAGAGGATCACTCCGATAAGCTGGGCCCCTCCTCCCCAGATGCGGCGAGTTTAACTTTGTTTATCAGATATTATTCACCGAACCTTTAACCCACGCTCCAGGAAACAAACAGGCGTGTGTGAATATGTTTCTAACAGCGAGAGCATTTGCACATCTTATCAGGAGGATATTTAGTTCCATGTAATGTGTGTGTACGGTGTGTTCTCCACAGATGGTCATATACTTTGTGATGGACATGCTGCAGGGGCTGCCTGGACTGCCCGGCCTGTTTGTTGCTTGTTTATTCAGTGCAGCTCTCAGGTACGACCCTCGCCACAGGAGCAGTTGTGATGACACGTAACTGTGGTCGCAGCAGTATTCAATAGCAGCCGCTGATGAAAAGCTCTGAACCTCTGAAAGGCCAGGACCGACCAGTTATCCCAGTTCCCCCTAATCTTATTTTTGCCCCCCTCCCCCAGCACCATCTCCTCAGCCTTCAACTCTTTGGCCACAGTGACGATGGAAGACCTCATCAAACCTCGTTTTCCAGCCATGACGGAGGCCCGAGCCATCCTGCTGTCCAAAGCTTTAGGTGAGCTCCCTGAAACCGGTGGCCGGGAGGAACGTACGTCACATGCCACTCAGGGACAAATAAAGGCCGGGAACACATTTTCTCCAAAGCCTCCTGGAGGAGTAAAGGACTGTATAGTGCATTACAAAGACATATTTGCTCAAGTGTTTTTGTCTCCTCTGTAAGCCACGTCCTATGGGCTGCTGTGTCTGGCCATGGCGTATCTCACTCATCTGATGGGTGACTCTGTTCTGCAGGTAAGCTCACTGGGTTTCTGGACAAAGAACAACCAGCTCTCCTCACTAAGTTGGTCATCTAGTTGTTGCTGTTCTGTGAACTCCAGGTGGCTTTGAAGATCTTCGGGATGGTCGGGGGGCCTACTCTGGGCTTGTTTTCTCTCGGGATCTTCTTCCCCTGGGCCAACTCCACTGTAAGTGTCAGACCTGGCCCGAGACAATAAACAAAGTGAGGATAAAGAAAAAAAAAACCTCTCTGCCGTCCTGTATCTGGGTTTGAATGGGGGAGTGTCTCGGCAGCCTCCATAAGCTTCATTTGTGTTTCCTCACATCTGGTTTGTCTGGAATCGAACAGAAACAACTCCGATGTTTGAAGCCGCTGTCCAGACTGTTATCGTTCCTGTTTTCACTTGGCTCTTATCTCCAGGGAGCGTTGGCAGGGCTGGGTGCCGGTCTCTCCGTGGCTTTCTGGGTCGGCATCGGGAGCATCTTCGCTCGCAGCCCCGGCACGAGGGCCCTGCCGCCTGACTGCAGAGTTGGCCTGCTGTCACAGAACATGACGGCAGTCATTCAGAATGCAGTCGGCAGTAACATGAGGTATAAATCACTTGGACAGCACCGTTTGTGTATGTGTTTTTTTTTTTGTTTGTTTGTTTTTTAAATGGTAATTCCACAACATAATCATCTCTCTCTGTTCTTTAGCCGCCCCTTGGGATTGAAGAGGTTTTACTCGCTCTCCTACATGTGGTACAGCGCATTTAACTGCTTCACAGTCATTGTGATTGGACTGATCGTCAGCTTTCTCACAGGTAGGCCAGTCTTTACACTCACGCTTGCTCCTCAGAACTTTTCAGACTGACTTTAAAATGTTTTCTCTTGAGGTCCAACAAAAGAGGAGAATTTGGCGCCAGGCACAGTCTTTCCCACGTTGGGGAAGCTGCTGTTTTTTCTACCGGAACGCCTGAAAACGAAGCTGTGCTGCGTTACTCCACTGGGACAGACGGTGAGTGCAACGACAGAAATGTCTTTTTTAGACCATGTTTCTTGTGAGCTTGACTGTGAACCTTTGTCAGATCCTCTGTGATTCTGTGTTCACATCCTGGCTGTGAACAGTGTGAGTCAAATTATTGAATGTGTCCCTCACCGTTGCAGCCACAAACGCAGCCTCCGCGGTGCAAAGACAGTAACGGCTCGACGCTCCAACAAGAGGAGGAGACGGAGAGCTTTCTTCCTGACGCTTACACCTCCTATGTGGAGCACGAAACAGCCGTGTGATGAAGACACTTCTTCCTCAACCCGATCATATGATTTGTGGTTAGGGATTCGACGTGTGGAGGCGCAGCTGAGCCTCTCAGTTGACCGACCGACCGACCGACTGATAATCCCG
Source organism: Pseudorhombus dupliciocellatus (assembly GCA_016785235.1). Classification (NCBI taxonomy): domain Eukaryota; kingdom Metazoa; phylum Chordata; class Actinopteri; order Pleuronectiformes; family Paralichthyidae; genus Pseudorhombus; species Pseudorhombus dupliciocellatus. Next base: position 72,081 of record JAFBJW010007502.1, read on the forward strand.
TTCGATTTTCATGCAATGACTGTCAACCTCAGGTGCACAATCACTGTTCCACGTGGCTGATGATCAGCGTGGCTGTCACCGCTGCAGCTTGGTGAATGTTCTCTCTCTAATGCAGCAAAAACTGGAAAATAAAAAGCCTTTTCCAAGAAGGAATAAAGATTTTTTTTGTATTTAACATTTTTGTTGTTGTTTTTTTTTTTTTTTCTCATGTTGTGATCACGCTCGAGGTTCACTCCCATGCGTTGTGTTAGTTTGTTTATTATTGTAATTCCACTCTTCAACAGACACAAACGTAATAATGAATTAACATGCGTAAAACAAATAAATACATTAGGAATTTGTGTTTATTACGGCAACTTTACGAAGTTCATAAAAGTGGATTTGTATAAAAGTACACTAGTCCATTATTTAAGGATTATTCAAATAGCTTTGGATGAGACTGTTGGATTTGTGTCGTGTGGAAGTCCAGCTGCACATTTGCATCAGTGGGACGTGTGATGAGCGGCTCTTCAGAAGGTCTCTCTATGACTGTGTTTATTTAGTATTTCAGAGTTTGTTCTTCGGAACGAACATACACTTATTCAGCCGATAAGCCACCTCCACATGAAACACCCCGTATGTCTGTGCCAGCTTTGGAAGTCAAATGAGTCTGTTTCACTTTGCATATCCTCCTGCAGTAACCGTTTTTTTGGAAGTGACTGATGCTGTGTTCCTCATTTCCCTGTGAGCGGCGGCAGCAATAGCTCAGATTCTTCATCCCGAGATGCTGCTGTGATGGACCGCTGATGCACGCAGAGGAAACAGGCGAGTTTTCACTGTTGTCTTGTTGTTCTGCTTCCTGTGTTAACTGTGTTGTGCGCACTGCCTATGAATGTGAAACCGGGAGGCCGTTTAAAATACTTGCCTGATGTAGGTGTCTGTGGTTAGATTGGGTTTTTAATGTTCCTCAGCCTTCATGTTTGTAGATGACGGGGGCCGAATGTTTTTGAGACACAGCACAATAACACGTGTGACTACCAAATGAAGAATTTTCAGCTCGTTTGAAATCATCTGATGTGATTTATTGTTCGCAGGAACTTGAACAAGATGAGGCTTTTTATATTTCTCTGTGTTCTGGGAGCGGGCGTTTCTCAGGTTGGTCGGCGACACAGAATTGTACCTGAAATGAAACTGTAACATTAAATAACATTCACATTATTATTTTTTTTCCCTGTAACACCCACAGGCAACTGCAGGAGGTAAGAGGATTACATCAACAAAATCAGCCAATTCATTTTCAACCCTTATTTCCTTAAGCGTCCTTTCATTTCTGTGTGTTCTGCATCTTTTAGCCGTCTCAACACAGATGTATTATTTCAAACTGACTATCGAGGAAAGCGCCGTTGGAAATCTGACTTCGGAGTTTTTCGTGAACAATTCCAATCTGAGAGTAGATGACCTGGACAGAACGACAAGTAATCCATTTTCTGATTTTCAAATACTACATGTTTCGATGCAGAACTCATCAAACCAAACAGGATCCCAGAGGAAAATGTTTGTTTTCTTCTCTGATAAGCCTGTAAGACCGTTGGGGGGGGCAGGCAGTGCCGCTGCCTGTCAGGCCACAGATGGAGCGACAACATGTGTCAGTCTGCGTTCAAGTGTTGTGGCATCGACCCGTGCACCGTCCCCATAAACTCGACCCACGTCTGCATTTCAAACGAGACAGGTATGTTCCCTGTGTATGTCTTTGAGTATTTGTGCGTGTCTATCTACAGAATCGAATTTCTGTTTTCACAGTTATTACCAGAGGAACCATGACATTACACGGAACACGCTTTCAAGGATGTGTGACAGAAGAAGACTCAGAGGAATTTCGGATCTGTTCTAACAACTTGACACATGAGGTAAATAAAAGTATTTCGGTATCAGCTCCATGTGTGGATCAGGAGTACTGCCACCAATTTAGGACTTTTCATTTTCCAATGCTATACTGATCAGCTGAAGGATTTATACAGAATCAACGCTTTCTTCCAGATGAAAAATGTCTACAGCACTTTGAATGGATTTGATGATTTCCGAATTACCAAATTCAGGTACTCTTTGTGACTGTAGACCAAATAACTGCTGTTTTAATGGGATCCGTTTCACTATGTGACTGAACTCTGCTTTTTGTTTGCCTCACTGAAGTCACGGAAGCATCATCGTAGATTTTGAAATGACGACCTCGAAAGCCATAAGTCACCAAGACCTCTCACGCAAATCAGAAACACTAGTGGCATCCCTGAAGGGTTCAATCGTGCTGGAAACCACAGGTAATCCAACATCGTTGAATTTGAATGACTCAGAGGACCTCCTAAAGAATCATTGAACTGAGACAAATATATACAGTAGATGTGTAGGACTGTAGTTAGAATGCACTTATGTAGCTATATCAGGTTTACATTTGACTATGTAGATGTGTAGTAAGATAGAACTTAAAATTACAAACAGTTGTGATTCTGCTCTCTCTCGCAGGTTTCGTGAATCTAATGATGCCAGACAGCCCTGTGAAGTACAGCTCCCAGAACAAGCTGGTGTGCTCATCAACGGAGGACATGAGCTCCCCGGCAGTGTGGCAGCTGAGGAACGTCAACGGAAAAGTGTTTCCCATAACTAACGGCACAGAGGCAGGCATGTTGTCAACGCTGCGCACGTCCACTCTCAGTCTGAAAAACGCATCGGCCCCCTGGAAAGGTTCGTTTGTTGGTTGGTTTTAGGGCAAATTGAAGGCCGATAACCTGGTTAAAAATCTAGTTTCAATAATTCATTCATTATTAAAGTGGCACGCTCGGCAATGATATTTCTCCCCAGAGTGGGGGGGAGACCAAAACAAAGTAAAAAGCAAAAGAAATATTTTAAATAGGCATTTAAGTACTTTAGCGTTGTGTTCACAGCTCATCTCCGCTCGTCGTTGTGGAAGCTTCAGATAATGGTTCAATTCATAGAAATACGACGAGAAATACGAAATATGAAGAACTGCTAATATCTTGCATCGTAGAACTTGGTGACTCCCTTTGTCAATCAAGAGAAGCCACAGTGTATCATATGCAGCGGCTTTAAATCTCATGCCCGTCTGTTTGCTCTTCCCTCAGGAGAGTACACGTGTGAATACCAGCTAAGGAACGCATCACTCTCCATAAGACACAGAGCCAGCGCTGACTTGGACATCGCTCTTCTGCCCAACATTTACATCGCCACAGTCCCACAGTTTCCACTCTGCCACAAAACGGATGATTTAGTGGTAGTAAAAGCCGCGTGCTTGATCGGGGACGATAAGGAAGCGTATTCCGTGAGATGGACAGGTCGCGACACAAAGGCGAAAATTATTAAATTAAAAACGGGTGAGCACATTTTCTTGTTGTGACCTTTGCCCATTCATCCGTGCACAAGCCGGGGACGGAATGACCTGCGATGCCGGTGTGATCCCTGCAGACTCCTCCTCGGTTCATAAAGCCAGCACAGCGGTGGGCTGCGTCTCGACCGAGCCAAGGCCGAAAATAACGTGCACGTTTCAGAACAGACACAATCAGACGAGAAGCGCGTCAGTGGAAATCAATATCATATACGGTAAGTCTTAAACTAATGATGCATGTCATATCTCTGTGTGCATTTCATATAATGCAACAGTTAAGTTCAAGATAAAGGATGTTTTTTACTTTTAGTGAACAGCAATATTTTACTTCCCCCCCCCATGATTAAATGCATTAACCATAAAGTATTATGCTGTGGTCTCAGTTATCATATTTAATGCATGATCAAGCCATGATCAGCGTCTTTTCTTATCAGAGGGAGATAGTTTCTGTGAAGCAGACGGTGACTGGGGAAACACCAAGGCTGGGTTCACTGCAGTGTTACGGTGCACGGACCAAACTGGACAAAGAAAGAGGAAATGCAACCGGAGGTGAGCCTGCGACTGAACGTTAATCCTTTTCTTAAATCGACGAAGTCGAATCGAAGTGAACTTTGAAGTTCACGTTAAAGTGTGGCTCCCCATCAGAACTCAAGCTGAGCAATAAAGCGCTGTAAGTTGAATGATTACTCACTAATCATGTTTTTGTTTCATTGACTTTAATGAACCAATCGTTGCAGTGCTACGTGGGAAGAGGAGGAAGCAGAGTGTGTGAACCGCGACGTGGCAACGCTGCTGCACCATGCCAAGGTGAGCCGAAAGAAAAAAAAAAAACTACCGACATAAGCACAGAAGGTTTCACGCACGTTTCCTTCTCTAAAAATACTCTTGTTACAGATGGTTGGCATTGGACTCGGCTCCCTGAATGAAAACGCCGCACTTGTATTTTCAACCTTTGGTAATGTCACTAATAACACAAGGGCCATCAACACCAATGCCAACATGAGAGCAGCAGTCGACGTATTCAGTGTCGTGAGTGAGCAGCACAGGCTCCAGCTGAGAGACTCAGCGGTGGATGTAAGTATCTCACAGGCATCTCTGATCATCTCTGAATTAAACATCAGCGTCAAAGTGTTTGAACTCGTATGGGCAAACCAGCCGTGTCGTCTCATTCACCAGGATTCATGAACCAGCGTCAGCTTGTTTTTGTTGTCCTTTCAGGACTTTCTGGAGTCATCCAGCAACTTGTTGGAGAAGTCCCTTGAGCAAACGTGGAAAGAAAAAGATGGTGAAGGAAATGAGTCAATGGCTGAGAAGTACATGACTTCTGTCGAGAAACTGATTGGGATGGCAGACATCAGGGGTACCCGCACAAAGAGAAATATAGAGGTGGTGACGTGTAATCAAACACAGGGGTCCAAATGTACCAACACTGCCTTCGGGGTCACTGTCGCTTTGGAAAGCGACGACAGCGGCACCGTGATGTCAGCTGGGTTCAAACAACTGCAGAACTACTTGCCCCAACAATATGAGCGGTACAAGATGAACAGCATTGTCATGTCGACCACCACTCGACAGATCCGCTCGGATTCGGTCACGGTCCAAATTAAATTCCAGTTGCTCCGTTCGAGGCCGCGCAACGTGATGATGAAATGCGTCTCATGGGACCACGTCACCAGACAATGGTCCACAGCTGGATGTCAGTGGAAGCCAGACGGATATTGTACTTGCAGCCATTTGTCTACATTTGCCCTCTTAATGCAAAGGGATCCAATAGTTCTCCCTTGGATGAGCGAGATAACCCTCTGTGGGCTGTCTGCGTCCGTCGTGTCGCTAGTCATTAATCTCATAATAGAACTGACCATCTGGACGGCTGTCGTTAAGACAAGTGCCTCTTACTTACGGCACACCGCCCACGTGAACATTTCTATATGTTTGCTCGTCGCCGATTGCTGTTTTTTAGCATCTTACAAGCCAAATAATATTTCGGAGATCTGGTGCAAGACCTTTGTGGTGTTGAAGCATTTCTTTTACTTGTCCATGTTCTTTTGGATACTGTGTCTGAGCAGCACGCTGCTTCATCAAACAGTTTTCCCCTTCCACAATGTGAGCAAGAAGGCCTACCTGATTTTCTCCATCATCCTGGGCTACCTATGTCCTCTCCTTATCGTCTTCATCACATTCCTGTCTAACAATAACGGTGCTGAGGGCGTGTACTACTTCAGGGACACCTGTTGGCTGGTTTACAGTGGACGTCTTCTCAGCTCCATCCACATGTTTATCATCCCAGTCGGTGCAATTGTTATCATCAACATGTCTTCCATGGTGCTGGTGATCCTGAAGCTTTTGGCTCACACTCAAAGGACAAAAGCAACCCATCACAAATCCTCTGCCAAAACCGCCATAAGGGCAGTTGTTTTACTCACGCCGATCTTTGGTGTCACTTGGTTCTTTGGATTTTTTGTAACCTATCTTGACCTTGTGGATGGATTCGCAGCCTATGCGGCCAATTACGGCTTCATCCTGCTGAACTCTTTCCAGGTATGCTTCATTGAATCATTAACTGGACATCTGAATCCGTACCAGGAAGTATTAGTTGTTCAGAAACCTCTTTCCTTTCATTCATAGGGTTTGTTCATTTTGTTAACCACGTTCCCGGGGGACAAACTGGTGAGACTGGTTTAAATTGTCTTCCTTAGCAATAATACATTTATTTAATGTTATTTTTTTTGACAGCGAAAATTGAAATTTGAAATTGCAGCCACTTTCAAAGGCAAATGTCAAATAAGGTGCTTTTATCCACATTAATACACCATATTATCATAAGTAAGTCCACAACAAACAGGTTTTGACAGTAAGTGTGTTTTAATCTCATTTCGACAGACTCGTGAGGCGCTGCTCAACCGCCTGAAAATAAGGTAAGCACACACACTGGTTTTCCATGGGAACACGTAAAACACCATTACTGTCTGTTAGATTTTACACACATGCTTCTATAACACTGTATGTTATACACCGTGGGAAGTCACAGCAAATCTCGCAAGGATGAAACTCGTGTTTACATGTTGTCGTGTGACGGCGAGTCAGGCCTACGTCTGAATGATTCCGTCGGGGATTCTCTGGCTTCATCAGCCCACTCCTCATCTGTGTCATCCAGTGCAATCCCTTTCTGGGCTGCCGTGTTGCGGTAGGCCCGGCACTCCATCTCTGCCCTGCAACTCACACAAAAAAGGGCCATAAGTGAAGGTTGTATCATAAAGTTGTTGGCGTGTGTGTTTGAAAGAAAAGCGTGTCATTTAAAGTTCACTAAAATAGCGACAAGCGGGAAAACCACGGGACTGTGATTCACAGGCTGTTGTTGGGATACTTTTTAAGGAACTGAACGCAGTCCTGGTGTCCGTATATTCCAGCTATCCGCACTGGTGTGTCTCCGCAGGAGTCCTCCTTGTCAATAGGAGCGTGGAAGGAGTGCAGCAAGCGCAGAGCAGCCAGTCGCCCTGACTCTGCGGCAAAGTGAGCAGGAGTCCATCCGTGCTCCGTCTTCAGACTGGGCCTTGCTCCGTGCTCAATGAGGATCCTGATTGTTTCTGTGTGTCCTGTGGAAAAGGCAGCACACTTCTGATGCATGTGTTTAACGGTCGGTTTAATACTAAGTCTCACCACTGCAAGACGAGACTGCACGTGTCCTGCAGGATCGTCTAATAATCTAGATGATCGCGTCATCTTGACTCGAGGTAGATTTCTTTGTGTGTTTTTGTTTGCATCAAAACTTTTGGGACCTTTACCAATTCTCTGTTAATTTACAATGAAATCACAATAACCTGGAAATGGGAATTAACGTGTTGACTGATGTATTTCATGTGAGGTTGAGGGTATATATAATATTATTTTATAATATTTCTTTGAATTGTTCTACTTACATTTCAGGATGTACGTTATTAAATCAAAGAGATACATAATTGTACAAAATTTGCATTTCTAATTGTTGTGCTCACTGTCAATATTAAAACAGGCAAGTCACAAATCATTGGTCTGTTTAAGCCTCTGTTGTAAAAAGTACATTTGTGATTTTCATAGTCAAATCATAACCTCACCAGCCAACCACAGTGAACGAGAGGAGCTTAAAGATCTGGTCTTTAGCAGATGAAACGGATCCACGGCCATCTACCTTTGGCTGCTGCCCAGTGAAGCGGAGTCTTGTGGCTCCAGTCGAGGTCCCTTTGGTTGGGGCTGCATTTGTTCTGCCTCAGAAGATCCTCCACTCGCTCAAAGTCTCCGGCTGCTGCAGCTTGGTGCAACTCTGTCATTTTGTTACCGAGGTCTCCCAGCAACGGCCGAGCAACACAACATGGAGTCCAGCTCCTGAAACCTGAGCCTGTGAGCGGCGACGCTGCCTCCTGGCGGCTGCAGTCCGAAAACCTGTTGGAGGTATGTTAAACGTTAATGTGTCCCAATAGGCAAATAAGCTCAGGAAAAGCAGAATTTAAGGTTTTCTCAAAGAGAATATTTTAAAATTACTTTAGAAACATTTCTTAAGATGTTAGCATCAGATCTGTGATAACGTCTAGATGAACAGCTCAATGGTTGTATTTATTTGTGATTTTCTAATTGTGCTAACCACTCAAAGGGCTTTACTTTCAGTTTGTAATTCATCCATTCATAAGAGCCTTAATTTATTGGCCTTCTCTATCTCACACTAGTCATACGCTGTCAGATCGGCCATCAGAGGATTGAACTGCTAACCCTCTGGTAAGTGAACAAACATCTACCTGCCTCCTTTTATTCCAACAACAGATGATATACTTAACAGATGCCATATTTAATATAAAACCGTTTTAATTTTAAATAAATGCCCGCTCCTTCAGTTCCTTCAGAAGATTTATCAGATTAGTATTTTTCTAATATTTAAAAAAAAATAATAATGCAGATTAAAGAGCTGGTTTAAACGGGTAGAACCCATTTAAAAAATGTCATCCCATACTCATTCTTTCAAGTGTATTTATTGCTACAAGTTCACTGCACAGCAAGCTTAATTTTTATCTTGATCTTGAAGAAGAGAACATTTTTAAATATGTTCTCATGATCTCTGGTTCTCCACAAGCTGCCCAGAGCTGAAAGACATGAACACAAGGATAAGAGCATTTTCAAAGCAGAAACATCTAAACGAATTTTCCTTCACATCCACTCAAAGAACAAAAATTCTGGAAATTGTTGCAAACATTTAATTACAAGCCACAATGAGTGTAAATTCAACAATAACATTGACAGTAATAATTAAAACTTTGATTAAGAATCACAGGATGATAATCATTATATGTGTACAGTCTTACTACTCACTCACTTCATCTTAAACTCCAACAACCTCGTCTCTGGTTTTGGTTTCATCTGGATGCTCTAAAGATTGAGGAGAAAGTGACAGAACATAAAATCAGGGAATATGAAATCTATCAAAAATCTCCTTAGATGCATATTTTAGATTATATTTAGTCTCTGACCTGATTTAAAACCTACTGCTGGGGCAGCAGCAGGATGCAGTCCATTCCAGTATTTCTCCATCATCGCATTTATAACCACTCCCTCGTACCCAAGCTCCACTGAATACTGAATAAGATCAATCTCTGAATCTGAGTGACCCTCCATGTTCAACACTGTCACTGTGAGGGGTTTGTTTGCGAGGAGATTGTAGAAGTCATCGTACACTTGGTCGTCCCAGGAGCCCTTCAACTCATCGAATCCATCCAGAGAGCACAGGAAGGCCTGAGGAACCGTTTCCAGCAGGACCTGAGGCAGTGGTTTCACGTTCTTGATGTCAATGTCAGTCTCATTTCCATAGTCCACAAACAAAATGTGAAGTCTATTACCAGTTTTTTTAATGACCTGAGCTCTGTACCACTGACTGTCACTGGGAAAAGGAGCAAGGCAGGGACTGCCAGGACCAAGAGTCTTTAGGAACGCTGAGTCCTGCTGAGCTTGTCCAGCTTCCTGAGCAAGAGTTGACAGTTTATTGAGATCCTCAGAGTTGCTGTATTGACACCAGAAGAAACCAGGGTCCACAATGCAAGAGGCAAAAACACTTTCCTTCTGATTTTTTGATAGTTTCTGTTGCTTGTACGTGCAAGTATTTGGTCTTCCATTGGAATCATGAAGTTGTTTCTCCTTGGACTTCTCATTAAGCTGGAGACAGATTTTATTTTGAGGGCTCTCTGTCATACCATGTTCCATGGCAACAGGCTTCCAGTATTTTTGCATTGTATCATTTAGAACCATGTTTTGACTCTCTATTTGGACTGAATACCGAGGAAGATCTATCTCTGAGTGATCCCCCATCTTCAACACTGTCACTGTGAGAGGTTTGTCCACCAGGAGATTGTAGAAGTCATCGTACACTTGGTCGTCCCAGGAGCCCTTTGACTCATCGAATCCATCCAGAGAGCACAGGAAGGCCTGAGGAGCCATATCCAGCAGGACCTGAGGCAGCGGTTTCACATTGTTGATGTCAATGTCAGACTCATTTCCATAGTCCACAAACACAACATGAAGACTGCTGTCAGTTCTGTGAAGGACCTGAGCTCTGTACCACTGACTGTCACTGGGAAAAAGAGCAAGGCAGGGACTGCCAGGACCGAGAGTCTTTAGGAACGCTGAGTCCTGCTGAGCTTGTCCAGCTTCCTGAGCAAGAGTTGACAGTTTGTTGAGATCCTCAGAGTTGCTGTATTGACACCAGAAGAAACTGGGGTCCACGATGCAAGAGGCAAAAACACTTTCCTTCTGATTCTGAGATAATTTCGGTTTGTTGTACTTGCAGGTATTAGGTTTTCCTTTTGAATCGTGAAGTTGTGTCTCACTGGACTCGGTCTCCGTAACGTGGAGACAGACTTTTTTCTGAGGGCTCTCTGTCATACCATGTTCCATAGCAACAGGCTTCCAGTATTTCTGCATTCTATCATTTAGAACCACGTTTTGACTCTCTATTTGGACTGAATATTGAGGAAACCCTATCTCTGGGTGACCCTCCATCTTCAACACTGTCACTGTGAGGGGTTTGTCCACCAGGAGATTGTAGAAGTCATCGTATACTTGGTCGTCCCAGGAGCCCTTTGACTCATCGAATCCATCCAGAGAGCACAGGAAGGCCTGAGGAGCCATATCCAGCAGGACCTGAGGCAGCGGTTTCACATTGTTGATGTCAATGTCAGACTCATTTCCATAGTCCACAAACACAACATGAAGACTGCTGTCAGTTCTGTGAAGGACCTGAGCTCTGTACCACTGACTGTCACTGGGAAAAAGAGCAAGGCAGGGACTGCCAGGACTAAGAGTCTTTAAGAACGCTGAGTCCTGCTGAGCTTGTCCAGCTTCCTGAGCAAGAGTTGACAGTTTGTTGAGATCCTCAGAGTTGGCATACTGGCACCAAAAAAAATGTGGTCCAACAACACAGGAGGCATACACCTCCTCCCCCTGCTTCTGAAAAATGTTTGGCTTATTGTACACGCAGACATTCACACATCCCTCGAGGCAAGGAGAGACGGGGAGTTGTGTTATTTCTGAGTTACCGTGACTTTGCTCTATCCCAGTCTCTGCCAAGACAAAGTCATTTTCCACAACAGCCACATCCAAAGTCTTTTCATATTCAGCAAAGACATTAGATAAAGATTGTGATTTCATCGCCACCTCTTCTCCAGGACACGTTTCACTGCCGCTGTGGTCGTGGTTTTCCTCCGTTATCTCTGTTAAGCCTGACACATCCATGGGGGCTGACTTTGGCACGGGGGACGGTTCGGAGCTTTTAGAAGACAGCTGGTCAGTCTGCTGAACGAAACCGCTCTTTTTTTCTTGTGCCATCTTTAAAATCCTCTCCAGGACTTGCACATTCACATTCTGGGCTCCATCAAACAGTTCAACAAGTAGCTTCCCTTTATCCCCTTTTGCTACAACTAAAATGGTCAAACTTCTGCCAGTGGCAGAATTTGCAAACCACTCATTAACTTCCTGTGGAACTTCTGCCAGGACATCAAACAGTCCCAGTGGAACAGCCAGCACAGGGACAGACCTGGCAAAACCTCCATCAGCAGGCAGAGGACATATATCAGATTTGTCCACTGCAAGTGTATCACCAAAGTCCACAAAGTGCACTTTAAGTTTTGGGGACATTTCTACTATTTGACCTCTGTGCCACTGACTATCAGCCCGCCTAGCAAAGCAAATGCTATTAAGTCCAAGAGGCCGATCTGTGCACTGTGGCTGGCCGATCAGTCGCTGAATATCCTTCGTCACTTTGTCTAACAAATGAGAATTCCTGACGAGTTGGCAGAAGAAATGACCGACACTCTCTGAACTGGTGACACACACTTCCTCTTTCCCGCCCACCTCAATATTGTGTGTGGAGTGACTGTATGTGTCTAACCGGACCTGTGGAGGGGTTTGAGTGTCTGCTTCGGTCTCTGCACACGTCTGTCCCAAAAGCTTGCATGCACCGGGAGTTGGTGTTTCTATATCTACCATGTACAGCTGCAGACCTTCATCAGACATCACCGCCTTTACAACACATTTCAACCCACTGCATGAGTTGTCATGTGAATCCACGCATTTCTGAAACTCTGCTAATGCAGCATCAGTGCAGGCGGCAGTGGAATTTGAGGGATTCTCAAGATTGAAGAAGGAACACTGAAAAGCTTGTGCACCCAGCTTTAAGAAGACGGGATCAATGGGGCGAACATCTTGCAGTGGGACCTTTCGAGTTTGACCATAGTCTATAAATTTAATATCTACAACAGGGGGGTGGGGACTTGCAATAATCCTTGCTCTACACCACTTATCAGTGTCTGGGTTACGAGCGACACACATGGACTCAACAAGGGATGGGTGGGGGGTGTTGCCATGGTGGTTTTGCAGGTCTTCCATAAGACGTTGGAGAGAATCGCTTTTTTCTGTCGGCTGACACCAGAACTTTTGTAGGCTTTCAATACAAGATACTTTTACGTCGATTCTGCTTCCCACTGTAAAGATATTATCTTCACAGTCATTCTCACTGTCTTGTGGCAGGGAGTCTGGATGTTCCAACCACAGACGGTCTTTAGTGCTCGACTTGGATACACCAACCGAACTGCTGTTGACTTCTACGTGTTGGTTAGGTGGCAAAGTGTCATCTTGTAAACTGTCAGCATTGGCTTTGTTTTGTAAATCTTGTTCACCTCCATGCAAGCCGAGAAAAGGTGCGTTAATGGCTTCTGTCTGGAAATGGGTTTCATCTTCATCCTCAGAGGGAGGAAAAAGTCCAACCTTCTCTAAAAAATAACTGTTGATGCATGAAGCATTAGCTGCATAGAGTGTGACATGATAAACATCTTGAGATATATTCAGTTCAAACGTCGCCATTAATGTCTTGTGGAAGAGCAGTGATTTCAGGTAATCGACCTGGTCTGGAGTCCATTCAGTGCCATTACCATTTAGTCCTTTAAGAGAACAGGGATATGTGACAACTGGCATTCTCAGGAATTTTCCATGCAGTGGCCTGATGTCTCTGACTGGGACCAGATCCGTTTTTCCTTCATCCACGTGCAAAACTTCCACAGCACCGCTGTCGGTCATAATGCTTTGCTTCAACAACGAGCGATGCCATCTGCCCTTGTCATCTTTAGCAGCGCATGGGTCCCCGCTGGTCCGTGGTTGCGCCTCTCCAAACTCTGAACTCTCTTGATAGTGCTGCTGGATCTGTTCCGATAAGATCTTCAGTGCCTTGGAAAAAATTTTGAGTTTGCAGAATAAGGTATGTGGATCAGTCACCTCGGTCACAGTCACAATTTGAAATGTGTCAATCGTCAGTTCTGGGTATAAGTATTGGTCATCCTTCTCAGATTGGCTGCTAACTTTCAAATTTTCTTCCTGCGTTGTAGAGCAGGCCTCGGACGCCTCTCCTTTGCGGGAAGTTACACATTTCAGCACAAGGCTTTTAATGTCTTCCCTGGGGATGTTTGGAACTCCCAAGTCACAGATGTGCTTGGAAATAGTTGGAATGTCAAGGATAATTTTCCTGGCATCCTCTGGCATCAGCACATGTTGAACCATTCCGCTGAATTTATTGCCAGGAAGAGACTTCAAAAACTTTGTGGCTCTTTCTGGTAAATTATTCTCAGGCAAAATGACATTTGCAAGTATGCATGACTCGAACTCAGGAGGAAGGAGAAAGCTGTCACTGTGGGCCCACGCTAACATTTCGCTTGTAGCGGTGTGGGGCTGTCCCTGGTCTATTAGAAACACACTGTACGTGTTGTCTTGTATTGATATAATCCGAGCTCTGTGCCACGTGTCAATGATGCAGGCCAAACACAGGTCCCCTGGTTTTCCCTCTGATCCATGAAACTTCCTCTTAGGGATTTTAATTTCCTCTTTCATCTGCTTATAAATATGTTGCCTTTCATCATTCATGTCAACCCACATTTCCACTAGTCCACAACTGGGGTTAAGGTTTACCCTCGCAATGAGAACATGTACTTCTGATCCAGGTGCTGGAAGCCCAGGAATGGAACACATTGTGAAGCCCAAAGCAAATAAACCTTCAAAATAAAACAAAACACAGGATTCAGATGGACAAGTTGTTTCAATTGTTCTTAATCATCTAAAAGATGCCACACATCATTCATTCAGTTTATTTATTCCTTTTTCAAATAATTCTCATCTTGAATTAATCTTTAATATTTATTTGTCTCATTTTTATATTATTATTATATTCTTTCAACAATACATTCATTTTTATTTTCGTACCTGTGCTCTGTTGCTGTATTTATGAGCTATTAATTTAATTTATAAAATGTTTAATTTCCTTTTTCATTATTTACAAATTCATGTGAAACAAAAGACTTCAAAAGCCCATTCCATGATCTTTCCAACTATATAAAATTTCAATATTTCTATGAGCTGTAAGAACTTGTTTAAGACTTCAAGGGAAAGTCCTTATTAATTTTCCCTGATCCAACTGCTCTACACATCTTAATTCGGGTGTAAAGCACCGTATGACGTTAAAGAATGATCTTTCACCAGCTCGAAGCTATCAATGGGTGTTGCTGGTGATGAGAGGAAACTTAAACATCCCTGAATTCAGCCGCACACGCGCTTCACGTGCGTTGACTGGACAACACGTTGACCTGCCTGAAGTAGAAGCTACCTGGCACACGCTGCAAACACGAGGTAATTGTTGGCGTTCTCTCACCGTGTCCGCGACGCGTCAGAGGTCCTTCTCTTCACTGCGGTTGAGTGGCAGGAGGAGGGGGCGGGACCTTACCTGGGTTTATAAAGGCTGTGGTGACGTGGCACCCTCCTCCGTGCGCGCCCGGCAATGTCGCTTAAAATAGACCCAGCTGGTCGTGTTTGTGATAAAATGATTATGTCACAAACGCATAACTGAACTTACACTGTGACGTTATTTTTATCCTAACGCGTCAAACTTCACACAAGCGCGCGAGGGACGGCCGCTGTTAGGTTTCATTTCTGTCTATTTTGTGCATATTAGGCATCATTCATTCATTCGTTCATTCATCCATCCATCAACAGAATCACATCTTCAACATGGTGTCAAAGTCAAAAGTCTGGTCTTCAGTAGCTGCACCTGTCAGACCGTGTCTTTTGAAAAAGCCTGTTGGTGGTTTATTCATTTTAATCACTACAGAATTAGGTTAGGGTGCAACACATGCCACATGTAAAAAAGAAAAAGAAAAAAAAGAAATACAGTCACTTGTATGATGATTTTTCATATTTGATATAAATATTTACTCAAAACAAAGAACCTTGCTGTGCTGACTGGACTGAAATGTGTAAATCAAACAGACATTAAGGATGTGGTGGTCAGAATCTGTTGCCTTACAGACAGGACAGTGAAAAGCTTCTGCAACCTCCGTAGGTGGACTACAGGCAGACTCTCAGCCCGTGCTTGCATAGCCTAGAAATAGGGAAGCAAAACTCCTGGAAGAGGATGTCTGCAATAACTTTCATGTGCGTCTCCAACCAGTTGCTGTCACTCACTGAAACGCTCTCTGTCAAGCACCTCCCTCGAGGGTGTTCCGCATCTTTAATGATTGCTGCAAGTGGAATAAATTAGAAGATGAGACTTCTCAATAAAAAGTTTCTCTTTACAAAAAAGTTTTAGGAATGCAGTATGTTCAGTAAACATATACGAGGCTTTACCCCCCCCCCCCCTCCGCTTTTTGAACTGCATTGGAGGTGGAGCCCCTCTCATAAGGTCCCCAGCCCAGAGAGAGAGCTCCCAGCATCGAGGTCAAAAGCCGATGGCTGCTCTCATTTTGCAGCGCTCATCATTTCTGTAAACATGTTGATATGTACTGAGTAAATTTCATTTAAGCCTTAATCGAATAAGCAGCCTGAAAAAGAAGCCAATTTGAGATCGTTATGAATAATGCACGAGGAGTGAGCCCAATGACAGCAATCATGTTGGCATCTCCTCCAGAGTAAGTGGCAGCAGTACAATAAAATCAAAAGGGAGTGATGCTCCATATTTTTTTTTCTACTCATCCCACAAATCACTGGAGCAAAACATGTGAGTGATGTGAATGCTCTTCCTCTGCAAATTCAGCCAACAACTGGAACCTAAATACCGTTCAATAGGTGTCACACATTCAGGTGTATCAAATGGGGGACGCATGCTCCCACATAGCTGGAGGTGAACTAACGGTCTGATGAGTCACATACTGTACATCCCATGCAACAATACTAAATGAATTTTCCGAGGGTTTCTCTTTTATAACCACCTAAAGATGCAAAAGGTAAGAGATTATATTTTTTGACACATAATATATGCATGCAAAGAACCTTTTTCTTCTCGGTTCCGTTGTGTGAAAACATCTGGAACAGACAGGAGCCTTTCTATTCTCCAAGAGCTCAACAAGTCTGGATAGCAGAGACAGTTACAATTATCATAGGAATTATTGTTTTGATACTATTATGTCAAGCGTACAGTAGTCGCAGCAGTGAACACTGGGGATCCTAAATACTGCAGGAACATAATTTAATGCAGTGCTCCACTGATATACAAGCTAGGGATGGATGAGGGTGTGTAGGGTTACTGTGCACAAATCACACTGGCATGTTTTGAAATAGAAATGTATGATATCTTATAGCTATATTCAAAATTATTCAGCATTTAACATTCTCATGCATACAACCACAAGAAGCGAGTCCATTGAAAAATAGTCCAAGCATTGTTTTGTTTTGTTTTTTTCCTGTGGAAATGGCAGAGAACCTAATGAGACATTAAAACATGTGCTGCTGTCCAGAGTGTGTGGATCACAGACGGGGAGAGGAGCGAGCAGGAGGGGGGCGAGCTCACTTCTGCATGTCACACTGCAACAGGAGCACAATGGACGGGTCGCTCTTCGCCGCCTCTTTGAACTCCTCCAACGAGATCTGGTCGTCGTTGTTCTTATCCATTTTGCTGAAGATCTTGTCCACCCTCTGCTGCGGTGTCAAACCGTCCTCGTTCATCTTCATCATGATCACAGTGCCCACCATTTTGTAGATGGCCTGTGGGTGAGATGCAGTGAGAAATTAGCTAATGGTTTATTACGTAATCCAGTGAGGCCTCCGTGTAGTCATGAGGATCAGTGAGCCCAATTCTCCGGGGGGGGGGGGGGGGGGGGGGGGGGATTGCGTGAAAGAGTCACCTTATTGAGCCTGAGTCCTCACAGAAGGGATTCAGTGAAGGAGCCGATATATTGAGTTCTTTCTGTTGCAGCATTCGACTGATTGAAGGTCTGGTAACTATGACGTATATGTTAATAGCATCAAATACCTCAAAGCCCTATTTATCAGAAACATGAACAAACAGAACTACCTAAAATTACAGAGTTCCTCTTATATTTAAAAGGTAATTTGACGATTCATTACGTCTCACCCGCACACGTGTATGGACAATGTATGGTATGAGACTAATATTGTGGCCAGCCACCAGGGGGCGGTCAAGACAATTTGGCTCCACTGCTAACGCTATCAAATAAACTGTCACTTAGCATGAAGCAACAAATGAGGAGTTCAGTTGTTGTATGATATCCTCCTTTATAGCAACATGTTCAATAGCACCTGGTTTCGGATCGATAGGGATGCTGGAGAATGAAGCACGTTCCATCTTTATCACAACAGGATCTGCCGATATTCTCCGCTATCACAGGGTCGGATCAGATTTACTATACTGATGTGTTTCCAGAAATGGAACGACGTAATTCAATACAACTGCAGTTCCGTCGTTAGTAAAGTGCGCCTGTACTCCAGGCATGGCAGGTGTGCCGGAGAGAAAAAGAAAGGGCCAGTCCCCTAATGAACGAGGGGCTTAATGATAATCCCTTACCTCGATTATCTCCAGCATTTCCACTCTGGTGATTTTGCCATCCCCGTCCAGGTCGTACATGTTGAAGGCCCAGTTGAGTTTCTGCTCAAAGCTGCCACGGGATGTGATGGACAGGGCGCAGATGAACTCTCGGAAATCGATGGTCCCGTCTCCGTTTTTGTCAAAGGTTCTGAAGGCGTGTTCTGCAAATTTTGACGCATCGCCATAAGGGAAGAACTGGAAAATGTGGGAGAGAAGCGTTTAATTATTCACCCAGCTTTTTAGAAAGGCTGCAGTGGCAGCGGTAATGGCATGAGTAAAGGTTCTGAAATGCAACTCTGGCAGATGTAAAGGCAGCAGATCATTAAATGCAGAAAGGGACGTGGTTGGTGCAGACCTTGACATAAAGCTGCTGGAACTCCTCCAGATTCAGCCTGCCTGTGGGGCAGTCTTTCAGGAACCCTTTGTACCACTGCTTCAGCTCATGTTCATTAAACTCTGTGTTCTTCACCAGGTCCTCCATCACCTCTGGAGTCAGCTTGCTGTTCTGCTTTCCCATGGTTCCTGTGGTGCAAGAACATGTGAATAATGCATTTATCTATGCTCCAGCGACAGCGGTATGAAAATCTCTATACCGAGGCACAGGGGGAAAAAAAAAACTCCTTTCAGCGTCCACATGAGTTAGCGGAGAGAGAATAAATGTGTTTAGTTTTTTAGTTGCAGTTGAGGGGGGTGGGCTCTCTCTCCCTGGTGCTGCTGTTCTATTTCCGTCCCCTCGGCCTGTTTGTGCCAGACTGTGGCTCGAGTAGCCCTGACCTGGATCACCACTGTCAAAGCAGAACCAGTTCATCAAATGTTCGATCGCCGCTATCAAGTTTCCATTGAAAACGCTGTCGTACAACCTGACAGCGACAACAAAGCGTGAGCCTGAGCTGTGTCAGCGGCGGTGCTGCAGTAACTCCACAGACCTCAGAGCACGGGCAGCAGAGGCCCTTCTCTAATCTGGATCAGAGGGGAATATAGCTTATGAACGAGCGTGCAGCGGAGTGTCTAAGCCAGGTGTGGGGGATCCACAGAACAAGCTGTCCGGATTAGTTTCTTATCCACAACCACGGGCCTCAGTAGCAATCATGACGACTTGGACCAGCCGCACCATGCAGAGCAGCCCGTCAGGAGCCCCGGAGTCATGAATTATTGACTCGTGATGTAGCAGAAAAAGACATAAAATGGCCAAGAATGCGTCAATGCTCAATGCATATTTTAACAAATGAGACAGCTGCATGCTTCTTTGTGTACTGGAACACGGGGTGAGAATGTTCTGGAGACCAGCATATGGTCCAGGTCTCTGCAGCAGCAGCAGCAGCAGCAGCCTGGACTGCATTGGCTCAGGCCTTCCACAACAAACAGCAGAAATGTGCTGCAGCTACAACCACTGCATCCTCGTATTGAGTCACACACACGACCCCTGACGTGCATGCGGGGCTGAATTCCGGGCGCAGATCGCGAGGTTTGATCGCAGAGACTCTGGCTGCGGTGGATGACCTTGAACAGCGGCGTTATTTCGCTCGGGAAGGGGGGGAAGCGCTTTCACGGAGCGCTGCGCTTCAGAAAACGGCTCGGATGCGGGGGGGAGGCATTCGCCGCGTCTCGCGCAGGCCACGGGCACGGAGGGCTCGTCGTGCCCGTGGCCTGACGTGAGGGGGCCAGCAGATGCAGTGTTTCACTGCTACACTGTGGGCAGCGGCATCTCAGCTGATGCTGCTGAAGCTAAATGTGAGAGAGGGTGAGAGAGAGGCTGCTGCATTCCGATGGAAACGACGCAGTGAGAGTGTTTTCACAGCGCATCCCTCCATCCCGCTTCTAATGGCTCCGTGCGCAGAGGGAAACATGCCCAAATCTCTTCCACCGCACAACACCAGAACGCCAAAAAAAAAAAAAAAAAAAAAAATGCGCAAAGCAGCTCCATCTGCAGACACATTGCGTCTCCATGAAAGCCAATTAATTACGTAAACCCTCACGACATTTTGTCGCTCTGTCAAATCATCCACCGCCGTTTGCTGTTTTTGGTTTTCCTGGCTGTTTCCAGGCAGAGGCTTTATTTTAAGGGATGCGCAGGTGCCCGCGTGCCAGCCCTCGTCTGCTCGACATCATTCATACCAAAACGCAAAGAAGGGGGAAAAAAAACACATGACACGTAACAAAATGACCAGTATTAATACAACCATCCACCGCTGGCAGCATCTGTAATCTGAAGATCCAACACATCTGCAGGCACAGTCACTTCTTACCTTTTTTTCCACAGCGTATATCTGGTGCTTCTCTATCGGAATAAATCTGCTCTGGCTTCTGCAAAGTACAGAAAACCCCCTTCCGATGGAGACGTTCGCCCAAAAGGGGGATTATTCTCAACGCTGCTCGCCTCCTTTAAAAAAAACAGACACCTGCTGTTGAATTTTCTGGATTTTCCCGACGTTATTCCAGATGAGGCGCAGCAGGGACCTTGGTCTTTTGGTTACGCGACTGCAGGAGCGCGGCGTCACCCGTGCGCATCACAGTCTGATCATAAGTTCACTGATGCTCTGCTGCTCCGTTTGGGCTCGATGGAGCTGGATCCTGTCACTTTATGCCCGGAGCCTTCACGGTGATGAGGATGAGCAGCCTCACATTTCATCATCAGGACATTACACTAGTTGTTTTTTTTGTTTGTTTTTTTGTGGGGGGGAGAGGGGGTTGGAAACAAAAAAACAAAAAAAAAAAAAAAACAGTATGCAAGATGGAGTGATGCGTCCAATGTTTGGGACAAAA